>CM022947.1:17640683-17925453 GCA_012931725.1 Litsea cubeba
GGGGGGGGGGGGGGGGGGGGGGGGGGGGGGGGGGGGGGGGGGGGGGGGGGGGGGGGGGGGGGGGAGGACGGGGGAGTGTTTAGGATTTTTTTTTTTTTGCGGTGCGGAGAGATAAAACCACGGTGCAAATAGAAGCCTTCTTATGTAATTTGATATGAAAACATTCATTTTGAGATGGAGAAAAAGTAGGAATCGCCAAGGAATAAATGATTTGAAGGAAGAGAAAAACTAGAAACTGTTCAAGCTTTAATTCTTCTCTCCTTAAAATTAGGTTTCTTAAAAGTAAATAGAAGTCCACCGTGTGCAAATTACAGTTAATACTTTGCTCTCATTAATGGGATGGAGGGGGCGTTTTTTCTCTCCAAAACGCACGAGCGCCATGTAGTGCTCCCATATATATATATTATATATAAAATTCTAAAAAAGTGCCCCACTTTAAAAACACTCCTTTTTCTGCCCCTCTTTTTTTTTCTTTTTTCTTTTTTTGTCATGGGGCCCATGTTGATCCAATATAGTCTTTTCAGACACACTAACCCCTCCACCCCCACATTCCTCCCATTTTCCGCCCCTATTTTCAACTTTTCCTCAGCATTGGATTGAAATCATGATAAAATGATGCCTCTAACCATTAAACTCTAAGGTTATGGATCAAAAGGTAAGGATGATCTTATGTACTCAAGATTTTGCATATAGGTATGCGTCAAATCGATCTTTCCATCCAATCACCAATGAACTTCCATAACCATGATGCATCCTAGTGGGCCTAATTAGGAGGGGCATTTTTTCCTAATTAAAACACTCGGGCACTGTGTAGCGCTCCCCTATATATATATATATATGAGCAAGGCTCTCCTAAGCTTAAGCTTATAATATGATTCCGTAAGCTAACGTTTCTAGGGCCCATCCTTGATCCATCCAAATGGACCAAACACACACCCCCTTAAATTGCACAAGCCCACCAACTTTTGGTCAAATCCGAATTTACTAGAGCGTTGGATCGACTATGTACCAAGTGGGACAGTCCCAGGGAGTCCTTGAAATCCCCCCCACCCCCATCCCCATATGGGTCCCCAAGTGGGCCCCACTACCTAATTGAACTTACTTCAGCTTACCTTATCTTAAGCTTCAGCTTAGGAGAGCTAGCCCCTATATATATATATATATAGGGTCGAATGGCTCCGGTAAGCTGCAACTTAGGGAAGCAAGAAGCTGAGACGTGCGAAATGTGAAATGTGCGTGTGGGTGAGTTTCTCTCAAGTCAATGACTGGATTTCGAAGGGCCCGCTCTTTTTTTTGGATTTTCCCCTCCTGAGACCTAAATCAAGCCCCTCTCGACTCTCTCTCTCCCCCTTTCTCAGCAAAAACCTCCTAGTGAACGGACGTCTCTCCCTCCTCGTCTCTCTCTCTCTCTAAATCAACAACAGAAGCTCTCTCTTGCCTCCCTCTCTCTCTCTGAATCAACGAACAAACAGTCTCTCTCTATCACCTAAATTAGCGAACGACGGAAGCTCTCTCTCTCTCCCCCTCCTTTGAATCAGCAAAACGAACGTCCTCTCCCTCTCTCGTCTCTCGACTAGGGCTCGTCTCTTAGCTGGACGGAAATTTCAAGCTTCCCCTGAGATTCTCCATCTCTGTGTCTCTCTCCCAGGTGTCGCTTGCACTCTCCACCGACGAGAGTCCCTTTTCCCATGTCTCCTCTCTCTGCCTCTCTTCTCCCCGGAATCCGTGAACGATGGACAGCTTTCTCTCTCTCTCTCTCTCTCTCTCTCTCTCTCTCTTCTAACCTAGTCGCCCGAAATCGAGCGCCTCCACCAATTGACTCTCGAGCTAGCTAGTTCTCACCTCTGCCAAATCGCCTCTCAAGCTCGCCTCTGTGCCTTTGGACTGTGCACGACCCTTCTTCTCTCCTCTCTCGACCAGGCCAGAGAAAAACCCATTCTTCTCCTTTGTGCCTCCTCCCCTTTACACCAACAGCCCCTGGTTTGTATGGATTATTTAATTTTTTTTTCATCTATTTTTAAAGATGGTCTGTTACTCTTCTTCTTGTTTGGATTTGTTGAAATGATTTGATCAAAATGGCATTTTGTGATCTTTCTGTTTTGGTTTTTGGATGAAGGGAATGACGCCCTTCTTGTTGGGGGAGGGTTTGTTGTTGAAATGGTTTGATCGAAATCGCATTCTATGGGCTTTTGTTTTAAAATCTTCTTTGTTTTCTCATGGTCTGTGATACAAGGGTCTTGGATTAGGGATCACTTGGATGCACTCCTGCACTACCAATTCCCGCCCTAAGCAACATCGTTTGTGAGTCTATGAAGTGTTTTTCACAGATGATGCTAGAGATCCATTGTCCTTCGGATTATGATTTGTTTTCAGTGATTTCAATATGGTAAGATTAGATGAAGAAACCCATTAAATAGATTGTGTCAATGCATAATTTCTCACTTTGTTGGTGTTAGAATTAATCCAGTTATTGCTATGAAAGATCGTTCTTATGACAAGAAATTAATCCAGTAAGGATAAATGAAGTTCAAGAGGAATAAAACTCATTATAACTAATTACTATTTCATTAGCATTTGTGGGGATTTTTGCAAAATTTCTCAATTTCTTGATTTTAGAAATATACATTTATTGCCATAGAACATTGACTCAAAACCATTTTCTCAGTTCAATATTGCTTACACATGTTGCCAGCATCGTCTCTGTAAGTGCACAAAAATTCACGAACCCGGGGGGGGTGGTGTTCTCGAGACTCACTGAGGAGGACGAAGGCTGAAGCTCCTCGTCTCCTCGTTGAAGATGGAAGAACCGATGCCCGAGAACCTGGAAGAGGGAGAAGAAACAGGTCAGAGGACCCTGACTGTGGGCAGCTCAGGGCTCTCCGATGCATAGTCAGTATGAGAACTGGACTAAGGATAGAGATTTTGGGGAAGAAGGTGATACCAGTGTGTACGGTGGGTTGGATCTCCCCTCCTATTCCTCTCTGTGCCTGCTCCTTATATCGATAGGGAGAGGGAGAGAGTTGACTTTGGAGAGAGAGGGAGAGAGGAGACAATGAGGTGACTCTGTCAGGGTGATGTCCCATCGTGGCACGTCGTGTCGCATCGGGCCATACCCAGGCGTTTGTTGGACGCCGTTTTGTCAGTGGACGTGGGCGACAGGGATGACACTGTCAGAAGATATCGGCGGCGCCCTTGTCTTGTCGCACGTGCTGTAGCGTGCTTAAGTGTCCAAGGGAGGACAGCTGTTAGCCCCTGCTTTGGCTGGCTCTGGCATCCCGACCGAGGTCGGAGAGGACCTTGACTTGTCTAGAGGCCTTGCAGAGACGCCGAAGTGGAGGACCGGGGAGAAGTCCCTAGCCGAGCTGGAGACGACCTGGCCGAGGGTTGAGCTCAGCCGAGCTGGGAGCGTCCTGGCCGAGGTGGAGATGCCGTGCAAGGGGCCGAGATGAGTCTCTGGCCGGAGTGGGGCACTTGGCCGAGCTGGTGGACATTGGGACGAGCATTGCCGAGATGGCCTAGCTGGCGCCGAAGCACGAGATGGAGCATCAGGCCAATCTTCCGACGAGTTCGGGAATATCCCCACACAATAGCCCCCCAACTTTTGAGCTCAATAGACTGCTCTTTTGAGGTTAGAAGGTAAGTATCATGGAGGATGACTGGCTTCGCAATGGACCAGAGCTAGAGGTTTGGCATCCCTGCTAAGCTGTAACAGGGTGTTTCTGCCGAGCTGGAGAGTCACACAACTGCCGAGCTGAGAATGAAGTACCGAGATTCGCTTATGGAGATCCCACTGGCTCTTCACCAGGGCCTGTGCCGGCCATCTGGCGCGAGGGGCCGTGATGCGCCTCTGCCGCACGCGATGGAGATCCCACTGGCTCTTTACCGTACCAGAGGGCCTGTGCCGGGCATCTGGCGCGAGGGCCGTGATTGCGCCTGCCGCACCTAATGGGAAAATGGAGATCCCACTGGCTCTTTCACCAGGGGCCTGTGCCGGGCATCTGGCGCGAGGGCCGAGATGCGCCTGTCGCACGCTATGGAGATCTGGATGGCTAGTGGCGGCAGAGGACCATGCGATCAAGGCTGACAGCAGAGGACCGTGCCGTCGAAACGACAGTAGAGGGTCGTACGATCGAAGCCGACAGTAGAGGGTCGTACCGGTGTCGTCGAAGCTGACGGCGCCATCGAAGCTGACAGTAGAGGACCGTGCCGCCAGAAATGACGGTAGAGGGTCGTGCGATCAAAGCTGACGGGCGGTCGAAGCTGAAAGATGATTGGAGGCTTCAGTAGCCCCCCGAGCTGGAGGAGACTCCTGCCGTCGAGACGGAGGCGTCCGTCGAGATGGATGCTACTGCGGAGCTGGAGGCATCCACCGAGATGGAGGCTGCCTGGTCGCTTTCGTAGAGGTTGAAATGCTCCTGGGCTCGGGCTTCGTCTGCTTCTCGCCTGACGAACCGGTTTACCCTGGTCATCAATGCTGCCATGGTGACCACGGGATGCATGACCAAGTCCCTCCGAAGCTCGTTGCCTGGCAGGGAGGGCTTGTTGGAAAGACAGGACCGCTATTGCATCTGAGGTATTCTCGATCTGGCTGTAGACAGTCCAGAAACCTTTTGGCGAACTGCGTGACGCTCTCGGGTCTGCTTCATTCTAAGGGCCATCAGGTCGGCGGCTGACCTGGGGACGACCCCTGTGGGCTTGGAACTTTCGTCACGAAGGAACTTCGGAGCTGCTGCCAACTTTTGATCGATCCTTGGGGGAGTGCGCAGAACCACTTTAGGGGGAGGTCCCCGAGGCTGGAAGAGAAGACTCTGCAGTTTCAGGTGGCCTTGCATCGCCCCACACCGACATCCTCTGAGTGAAGTGCCGGAGGTTGCTGCTGGATCCGAGGTTCCATCGTAAACGACGAACCTCGGGACTTTGAAATCTTCGGGAAGGGGGAAGCTCCTGATCTCGGTAGAGAGGGGAGATGTGCCGAGATCGTCAGAGTTCAGCCGAACTCCGAGCGAAACCGGCAACCTCCATGTTTTGTCGTACTGCTTGCTCGATGTGTCGATCAAGCCACTTTCTGAAGTCGTGGTTGTTACCCGGGCTTTCGCCATGAGCTTGGTTGCTTCTGTTGTCCTTCAGGGTGCGCTTTTTGGAAGGTCGAGTCGAGGTCGACTCCTTAGAGGATGAACCCGGTCGAGTACCCTGCTGCTGGACACTTGCTGGACCAGATCTTGCTCCTGATCTTCCCCGGTGGGGGACCGTCAGCAGCTGCGTCGACAGTGTCAGCGGTTCCTTTCCCTTTCTGATTCTTCGAGGCATGGTGTTTGGGAAGATGGCTTTTTGTAGCGTTCCCCACAGACGGCGCCAATTGTAAGTGCACAAAAATTCACGAACCCGGGAGGGTGGTGTTCTTGAGACTCATTGAGGAGGACGAAGGCTGAAGCTCCTCGTCTCCTCGTTGAAGATGGAAGAACCGATGCCCGAGAACCTGGAAGAGGGAGAAGAAACAGGTCAGAGGACCCTGACTGTGGGCAGCTCAGGGCTCTCCGATGCATAAGTCAGTATGAGAACTGGACTAAGGATAGAGATTTTGGGGAAGAAGGTGATACCAGTGTGTACGGTGGGTTGGATCTCCCCTCCTATTCCTCTCTGTGCCTGCTCCTTATATCGATAGGGAGAGGGAGAGAGTTGACTTTGGAGAGAGAGGGAGAGAGGAGACAATGAGGTGACTCTGTCAGGGTGATGTCCCATCGTGGCACGTCGTGTCGCATCGGGTCATACCCGGGCGTCTGTGGACGCCGTTCTGTCAGTGGACGTGGGCGGCAAGGATGGCCCTGTCAGAAGATATCGGCGGCGCCCTTGTCTTGTCGCACGTGCTGTAGCGTGCTTAAGTGTCCAAGGGAGGACAGCTGTTAGCCCTTGCTTTGGCTGGCTCTGGCATCCCGACCGAGGTCGGAGAGGACCTTGACTTGGCTAGAGGCCTTGCAGAGACGCCGAAGTGGAGGACCGGGGAGAAGTCCCTAGCCGAGCTGGAGACGACCTGGCCGAGGTTGAGCTCAGCCGAGCTGGGAACGTCCTGGCCGAGGTGGAGATGCCGTGCAAGGGGCCGAGATGTCTCTGGCCGGAGTGGGGCACTTGGCCGAGCTGGTGGACATTGGGACGAGCATTGCCGAGATGGCCTAGCTGGCGCCGAAGCACGAGATGGAGCATCAGGCCAATCTTCCGACGAGTTCGGGAATATCCCCACACAGTCTCCAATACGAAAATTAGAATGGGCACCAAAGTGCCCATGTGGGTATGAGTATATGATTTTAAAGACATCTCGAACAGCCTATAATCCGGGACGAAGATTTTGGAAATGTCCAAATTTACACGTAAGTGTCTATATATAGATTCCAACTTCTTAAATTAATATATTTTTCTGCTCCAAAATTAATTTTGCATTTGATATGAATTTGTGTGTAGGGGGATATACTAATGATTTTTCTACTATTTGTTGCATATGCATGGGGATAAGCCATGTGTTAAATGATGTGTAAATATTTCCCACATATGCACTATTTGGGTTGAACTACACTTTTGCATATGCACATGGCATTCTAGTGGGTTTTGAAATTCTTATATGCCATTTCAGTTCTCATTTTGGATTTAGATATGTGTTAACTCTTCAGGCAATTGGCTGGTATGAAATTGATTTTGACCATGCAACAAGGTAGTAGTTAATTAATAAATAATCATGTGTGGGGTGCAAGGTGCAGCATCCAAGGGCCCAATATGTATTAATTGATGGCGCAAACTGTGGTGTTCATTGAGCCCATGTCAGTGCTGATTGTCTAAGTCCACTCCCTGGGCAATGTCCCCACTAATAGGAAGTTTAGGGGTTTTATCTTATGGATCTCTGGACAAGTGATTCAGATTTTAGTGATCTTCATTGGGAACTCATGTAACATGTTATTATTTTTTTTTTTTTTCTGAAATAGCATCCAAAGTGACTTACAATGTAATGTAAAGCTTATGGGTCACATGACAGATGATGTTGAAATGCCCACTCCAGGTGGTTGAGTTGAGTCCTGAACCTGCTGAAGTCTAATTTCAGTGAAAGAGTTTCTTTCTACAATTAGAACAAAATCTCCCCACTTGAGTACTCCCCTCATACATAGGATTCTGACTTGGTAGGTCTCGGCAAATTTGACCCGATTGTATTGGAAAAATGTGCAAGTTGAAAACCAGGCAAACGAGATTGTTTCCGACCGAAAAATAGAAAATTTGAAGTTCATAATAAGGACTTGGAAAACCCCAAATTTCAGCCAAAAAATCCCTCCGGAAGTGGATTATCCTCAAATACATCTACTAAGACTCATCACCGAACCAGTACAAACCAATCATCACCGCTGAAATCCTCCACCATCATTACATAAATCTATCCATCCCACTTATACCAAGCCTCCACCCATCACCTATACCAAAGCCTCCACCCGCGCCACTCAAATTCATCCATCCCAACCAAAGAGAGAAAGAGAAAGGAGAGGAGAAAGATAGAACAGAGAGAGAGAGAGAAAGGAGAGCATATAAAGTGAAAGCCTTTACCATCTCCATGTCTTCCTCAATTCTCTGGGCATTTTCACCTCTTGATGTGCAGGGGTTTCAAAGCCCTTGTTTTCACATTCCATCGATGGTTCCTCAAAGACATGGGGTTTATAGAAGGGGGACTTTTCTACAGAAATGAAAGTCCAATAATCATAGTTATTAATTTCATACCGTTTTGGCCGAAATGGTCGAAAATTTTCGTTTCGGTCAAGTGGCCGAAATGAATATTCTGTCAAATCTTTTCGACTTTAGTTTCAGTCAATTTCGGCCAAAATTCAAGATTTCAGCCTAATTCAGCCGAAATGTGACTTTTCGGCCAAAATGGTATTTTGCATAAATTTTTTTTTTACTTTTTTTTTACACATATATACTTTGTATTTCTTTATGTTCCAAAAATGTAATTCTAGAAAATTTACTATAATGGATTAAATCAATATTTATTATGTTTTATTTTTTTACATGTATATATGTATATATATTATATTATATTTTACCTTAGATGTAATTGCTAAAAGTTTGACCGAAATTTTGAATCGGCCGAAACTTTTTAATTTGTAGGCCAAAGAGAAATAGGGTTCAAAACGATATTAACAACTATGCCAATACCCCACCCACAATAGGAACTCCATTTTCAAGCTTATCAAGGAAGTTACTGACATAGCGCATCGAAAAGCATTTATGTGGACTTTTGCATCACTAAACACGTGAGAAATCAGTTTTCCGTGAAAATGGGTTACACAAACATGCCCTTAATTAGGAGTTATAATATGGACCCACTTTTAGGAATTGCTGTACATGGGGCCTACTAGCTTGTAGAAATTACAACTTAATATCCACCTTTAGGAATTAGAAAATGACGCCAATTTTATAGGTGTGTGGGGACGTTCCTAAGGATACTGAGATTATATTAGCGGTGAGATTAACGGCTAATCATGTCTCATGCCCGGCCACGCGCACCTTGGCGATGACGCTAGGCGCCAACCGACATCAAGCTCACTGCCGACCTCGATCATACCCTACCTCAGCAGTCTACTTCGGCCTTGGTCACGCATCTCGGTCACAACGCCAGCATGCTAGCCAAGACGAGTGCTAACGACCAAACTCCATCAGAGATTCGGCCACGCCATGAGATGCATGACTAGACAAGGGCACGCACAGATGAGATTGAGAAGACATCTCAGCCGTCCAGAATCCCTGACAGATCAGCATCTAGCGACTATGTCCCCATCAGGGTGAGGCAGTAGGCAAGATCCGATGGGACTACCGCCGAAAGGCCTAAACGTGGTAAGGCCCGATTAGACCCTCATTTAATAAATTGTGAGCCGATTAGACCACCATTTAATACAGGGTGGGCCCAATCGGATGTCATTTATTGAATAACGGGCGGAATAGACTCTCATTTAAGGGAATGTGGGTTGATAAGACTGTACTTCTCAAGTACAGGTCAAATCAATGGGCCCCATTGTCCTCTACCATAGATGCTTCCTCTATAAATAGAGAAGCTCTCTCCCAACCAAAGTAACGAACATCATATTTCTAAGCCCTTAATCTGTCTCTCTCCTTCCTCCATCCTAATGTCGAGTTCCTGGACTGACTTAGGCATCAGAGGGCCTTGCGCTACCCACAGCTAGGGTCTCCGACGTTGCTTATTTTCTGTTCTCTTTCTCCCTTTCAGGTTCCAGGCGGGCATCCCACACTCATCAAGGAGTCTCCAGGACATCCTAATCCCCTCTAATCAAGTCCGTGGTTTTTAGGCACTCACAATTGGCGCCGTCTGTGGGAAAGAAACAATCCAAATATCTTTCCTCACAACATGCCTTCCAAATCAAAAAAGGGTGAGAAAGTATCAAAGGTGATACCATCCTTGTCTGCCCCTCATCAGCAGGGGCCAGGAGCGATGTCTGTTGCAATTGGGGTCGAGGAGCATCCTGAAGGACTCCCCTCTGTCCCAGTCATTGTTAAAGGGCCCGAGACTGAACCAGATTCACCTTCGGAAGAAAAAGTAGCGCCTCCCCATCAAGAGCACCCCCAGCAAGGTGGTCTCATGCAGACGCGTCCCCGAAAGGATAAATCTCCGATGATGGGAAGATCGCATCAATCCCACCACCAGAATGATGATGACAACGACGAGAATCCATTTCTTGAGGAGGTCAAGGCACAAAACCTTGCCCTCCAAGAGAAAGATGAGCTGATCCATTAGCTCCAGCAGCGAAGACGCCCCCTGAAGAATAAGAGGAAGACTGCGAATACGCTTCCCCGAGGCAAGCAGGCTCCTCAGCCCGAGATGGATCTGAGACATGTCATCAACGAGAAGAAACGTAGCCGAGCTCAGGATGAGGGCTCCAGCAATAGTCGTTCGGAGAAGAAGTCGGAAACCATATCAGAGGTCAGGAACGACCTGAGAGAGTGGCTTGATCAGTAGGTGAAGCAGACAATACTGCGCAATATGGAGGTAGCCGGTTTCCCACGAAACCAGCTAAACGCGTGCGACCCTGAAGACCAAGTTGCATCCCTTTTCTCTCGGGAGACCAGGACCTTTCCTCTCCCAGAGAAGTTTAGTGTCCCAAGGTTCATTCTTTATGATGGAGACTCAGACCCAGCAGCACACCTGCGTCACTTCACCAATGATGGACCATGCTACTACTCGGTTCTACCGAGGTCGGCGGACGTGGGAGTCCGTTGGGGTCCGACCCTTTCGTGCCCGGGGGGCAAAGGCGTGCATCAATATTTTTTGTGTGGGTGTACCAGATTTTCTATTTTACTTGGAATTACAAGTGGTAATCCGGAGATCGACATTCACAAGTAAAAAGGAAATCAACTTCTTTCAAGTTTTCCATTGCACATATATTTAAGAAAAGAGACATTTTTCTTGATTTGCCGTGAAAGGCGATTTTTTTGGCATTTATAGCTGATTTTGGTGTTTATAGCCGATTTTTGGCGTTTATAACCGATTTACAATTCTTATCAATAATGAAAGACAAGAGTTGTGATTTTTGTGTCCTTTAGAAAAATACAAACTACAATGAAAAGCAAGAAAATGAGGATCTAACTTCTCAGGAGATTGTGGGGGACTCGTTCAGATTGACGGTCGCAAGCCATATGTGGACTTCGCCATCATCCATGCAGATGAGAATAGAGGATGCTTTTGATTCGCTAGGCTTGGCTATAACCTCAGATTTTTAGAGGACAAAGACCAAGAGGAGGTCCTATGTCCAATAAAAAGCTAAGTAGACGGGCTAAAAAGTCACATCTAAGCCCTTGGAGGCAGAAGGAGAAGGCAAGGACCTTGGGGGGTACCCCCAAGGGCCTTTTGTCACCTTGTAGTGGTGGCCGGTGCAGAACTTTTGCAGGGTTTTCTCTCTTTCTTTCTCTGGAGTTTCTGTGCTTTTTTCTGATCTGGGATCTGTCTCTGTTTGGTTTTTTCCGACCTGGATTTCTTTGGAGTCCTCTCCTATTTATAGGCTCTTGGTAGCCATTTAGGAGAGTTTATGAGCTTTTATTGTTATTAAGCCGCATAATGGGAGGAGTTACAAGGTTTAATTCCTTTATTTTATAACTCATTTTTCTTGGCTTCTGATTGGCCGGAGGAGATTGATGGCATTTAATCTCCTTTAATCGCCATGATGGGAGGAGTTTCATGAGTTAAATATCATGAATCAATTGACTTGTAACTCCCAGATGCTTGCTTCTGATTGGGCCGTCCAAAGAAATGAATTAATGACTGCAATAAAGCTAGTCAATTAATCGCATTAAGTGGTCACCGAGCAATTGAAGAGTCGCGGGCCGTGCCGCGTCTTTTGGGATTCTTCTGGCGATGATCATCGATGGATCTTCATATAGATCGACATCGGATGACCATGTAACTTCAGGTATTGGTTGCCAACAGCGGGTCGGTGCCATCTATCCTGTCGATTTCTCGATCGGTCGGGTATAAAGCACACTTTTTTGGTTGACCGGTTGGCGATCAATGTTGATTTTGATACTCTTGATGATTGACCCATGATTTCGACGGATGTCAAAGGATTTGGTGCCTCAAAAGTATGAATTTTGGAAAATCCCAGGAGTCGGAAGCTTTGAATCGCGAAAAAACAACGGAAAAAGGGCCTCCCGGGGCAAACCTGGCGACCCGGGACTCCATGGTCCGTTTTTTATGTTTTTCTATTCTTTTTTCTTCTGTATTTTTTCTTGACATTTTTTATCATTTATTGGCCTGGTTTCCTTGTAGAAAACTTGATTAGAGTCCTTGCATTCTTTAGTGCAAAGTCTCCAATTTTCCGGGAAAGCCGAAGACTTTGTCGCGCAGAGTTGTCGATTTTCCGTCAGAAGCTGAAACTGGGACAAACGATGTTGGAATGACCTGAAATTTGGCGTGAATCCTCTTGAGCAATACATAAGACCAACCATAGGCTTTTGTTTGAGTTTTGAATCCGTTTGGGGTGCTATCGCCAGTAGACTTATTTTTATCGCGATGAAGATGTCGCGGCTTGATGTGCGGTCAACCGATGTCCGATTAACTTGAAATTTGACAGGGAACCTATTGGAGTCATTTTAAGATTATCCATAGGGTTTGTCTTGAAACCACGGTCCCGGGGAGCTTCACCGCCGAGAGGCCTGATTTGGCTTCCGAGCGTCAAAGTATGGTCAAATGTTGTCGAAATGACCTGAAATTTGATGTGTAGCCCTTTGTAAGCATTTTGAAGCCGTCCATGTGCTCTTTCTGATGAGTGATGGCCTCAGTGGTTTTCGCCACAGGCATGATTTAGCTGTTCGAGGGTTGATGTAGGGTCAAACGTTGTCGGTTTGACTCGGAACTTGACGTGGAGCCTTTTGGATGTATTTTGAGACCATCTATAGGCTCTGATCGAAGATTTGGTGTCTCCGATGCTTTCGCCGCCGGGAGCTCCTTTTCAACTGTCGGAGAAGCGAAGTTAGGCCAAATAATTCTGAAATGGCCCGAAACTTCTTGTGTACTCCTCTTTTGGCTGTCTTGAAGGATCTTGTAGTTTTTGTTTGATTCTGACAATATTTGATTTTTTGGAAGTAGTGGCAGGTTGCGACTTCAAGTAGCTTCTTGGATCTTGAAAAAGCAAAGTGACATTTTTGGTGTCAACAACCAAAGAATGTCGATTTGGGGTGACGTCGGTCACCTGAACTATAGAGTCTTTTCCTCTAGTTTGGGAGACCTCCCCCTAAGGTGGTTCTGCGCGCTCCCAGAATGATCGATCTCAAACTGGCAACAGCTCTGGAGCAAGGACGAAGTCACCGAGACCGAAAGAGAGCAAGCTTGGAAACGATTCCTTGCTTCAGCTTGGAAGGTCTTTGTCGACGGATCCTCTACATCCAAAAGAGCCGGCGCTGGTGTAGTCCTCCAATCTCCAGAAGGACTGGTCATCGAGCAAGCTCTAACTCTTGACTTCAAGGCGTCGAACAATGAAGCTGCATACGAAGCACTGATTGCGGGACTGAATAGCGCCAAAATCCTGGGAGCAGAGCAGCTGGTGGTTTTCAGTGACTCACAGTTAGTGACGAGCCAGTTAACTGGAGACTACCAGGCTCACAACGAAAGGATGGCAGCCTACCTTGGTCTCGCAAAAAAGCTCCTCACTCAGTTCCAAAGAGTAGAAGTCAACCAAGTCGGCAGAGACTCCAATTCTCACGCAGACGCTCTCGCCAACCTCACCTCCGCCGTCGAAACAGGTTGTCGAAGTGGAATCCTTGGGAAGGCCGAGCATAGAGCTTCCCCCGCCTCGACGAATTTTGTGCATTGATCTCGGTCCGAGCTGGATGGACCCAATCACCACCTACCTAAGAGACGACCAGCTTCCTGAAGACAAGCTCGAAGCTCACAAGATCAGAATCAAGGCAGCTCGGTTCTGGTTGTCTCCAGAAGGTAAACTTTACAGAAAATCCTTCACCGGCCCATACCTCCAATGTGTGCATCCGACCAAAGTTGAAGATTTCATTTACGAGATACACGAAGGAATCTGTGGAA
Organism: Litsea cubeba; assembly: GCA_012931725.1. Classification (NCBI taxonomy): domain Eukaryota; kingdom Viridiplantae; phylum Streptophyta; class Magnoliopsida; order Laurales; family Lauraceae; genus Litsea; species Litsea cubeba. Next base: position 17,654,251 of record CM022947.1, read on the forward strand.
GCCACATCAGAGGTCGGTTGCTAACTTACCGGACTATCAGCCAGGGTTATTGGTGGCTGTATATGCAGAAGGACGCTCAACTGTATGCCATGAAGTGCGAGAAATGCCAGAAGTTCTCCCATTCCCTCCATCAGCCAGCGCAAGATCTGAGTCCACTCTCCAGCCCGTGGCCCTTCGACCAATGGGAGCTGGATATCGTGGGACCTCTCCACCGAGTTCCAGGGAATAAGCGGTGGCGGATCGTAGCCACCGATTACTTCACCAAGTGGGGAAGCAGAAGCATTATCTTCCATCACTAAGCAAGACTCAAAGAACTTTGTGTGGAAGGATATCATCACAAGGTTCGGCATTCCACGAATTTTGGTCTCGGACAACGAGACCCAATTCGATTCCAACCTCTTCAAGAACTTCTGCCAGAGGCTCGGCATCAGAAACTACTACTCCACTCCAGCCTATCCTCAGAGCAACGGTCAAGCTGAAAGCTTCAATAAAATAATGCTCGACGGACTCAAGAAGAGGCTCGACCGAGTTAAAGGAAGATGGGTGGAAAAGCTACCAAGTGTACTATGGGCCTATAGGATGACTCTAAGGCGCTCCACCTTGGCAACGCCATTCTCTTTAGCCTAGGAAATGGAAGCTGTGATTCCACTTAAGGTCGGCTTTCCGATCTTGAGATCGGAACTCTTCGACCAAGGCCAAAATGATGTGAATCTGGCTCGAGAGCTAGACCTAGCCAAAGAGCGAAGAGAAGCAGCGGCTGTCCGCTTAGCCGCCTACCAGCAGCAGTTGGCTAGGGGCTACAATCAGAAGGTCAGAGAAAGGAAATTCTTAATTGGAGAGCTGGTCCTGAAGAAGACACTCCCTGCAGATAGAGACCCAAACCAAGGCAAGCTAGCACCAAATTGGCATGGACCGTTCAAGGTGGTCTCAACTGCGGACAGTCGGCTTACAGACTTAAGGACATGGACGACAAAGAGTTGCCATGACCATGGATGCGACGCACCTCAAGAAATACTACTTTTGAACTGTAATCAATTTCTGAAGATCAATAAAAAAAGTCCTTATTCTTTGATTGGTCTCGAATCTTTGATTACTTTCAATTTCATCAAGATGAAGAACTCGGTAGCAGTGTAACCCTCCAGTCCGGCTGTGGTGCACTCTCCAGTTAGGCCGCATGGCATCTCGGTAAGAATACCAATCGCTAGCCATCAAGACTACACCTCTGGTGACGAGCCAGCTGGTAATGTCCCGATACTATCAAGCCCATACTGAGACTAGCAAAAGCAGCACTGGGGCAGTTCGGCTGCATGGCATCTCTATAAGAATACCAGATCGCTGGCCATCAAGACTACACCTCTGGTGACGAGCCAGCTGGTTAGGTCCCTATTTGATTAAGCTCGTGCTGAGACTAGCAAAAGCAGCACCGAGCCAATTCGGTCATACGCGCATCTCGGTAAGAGTACCAAATCGCTAGCCGGTAAGACTACACTTCTGGTGACGAGTCAGTTGGTCACGTCTCGATCCTAACTCAACAAATGTGCTACAAAGTCTATTCGGGCCTCGGTAAAACTCCTAACCAGCCAAAGAGAAAGCAAAATGCAAAGTAGAAAGATCCTCAAAGCAACTAAAGAGAAGATGCAAGGCAAAAGAAATTCTCATTGAATTATCAAGAAATGATTACAAGCAGGAATGTTTTCTGTTACATCCTATTATAAGTAGAAAAGTCTCCCTACTGCATCAGTAAGGGATAGATGCATCAGAGGTAGAACAAGGAAGAGCCAGAGCTCACTAGATACAGATCTCCTATCTCCTCTTAGCGGCAAGAGTTAATCAAAGATCTATGTCATGAAGGCACAGACGGCTCCATAATATCTCCCTTGGCCTCTTCTCTTAAAACAAACCAAAGCCCCATTTCATGAAGACGCATACAGCTCCTTTACCCACATAGACCAGGCAAAGTGTTTTCGCTAGCGCCATCCCTTCTTCATCAGAAACCAAAAGTTTGATCTTAGCAATGGTTCCTCCGTCAAGCGAGCACTCTCACCGCAAACCTCTCAGCTTCTTCTCCAGCAAAGGCAAAATTGCAAGTTGGAGAAAACCCTGATCTCCCATCCATATTTATAGTAGGAAAGAGGCATCCTTTCCCAAGTCTGAAGATACACGTGTCAGGCATCCCTCCATATCGCCTCAAAAACTGCACACGCCTCCTTTCGGACGGTGCACGTCTTTTCGAGACAGTTGGATGACCATCCAGATGATGACACGTAGTGCCATCGATTCACCTTCTACATCGATTAAAGGGCGTCATTTATGACCTTGGGAAGCCAATCGCCCAGAGAATATCTCCGAAAAGACACCAGCTAAGGCATGATTCAGCCATCCCCAGATCGGTGTCAAGATCGCCTTCCTTCTATTGCATATGCATCCCGGCCATATCTCAAATCTTGGCACCTCGGTAAGAATGCCAGAGCGGGATTACACTTGGTGGCAAACTAGCTCGGTGTCGAAGGACCGAAATCAAATACTTCATAAAATTCTGGACCAGAAGCATGAAAGGAGAAACAAATAAAAGCCAACACCAGAAATTGAAGATCAGGTTATGACAAGAAGGAGCATTTCATTCCAAAAAATTGGGTCATTACATCCAAACAGAGGAAAAGCAAAAAGATACATTAAAAAGTGAAGCCTTCAAGAGGAGGCAAGCTCAGGAATGGCACCGGGATCAGTTTGGACGACTTCAGGATCAGCAGCTTTAGAGATCTCAATCACCACAGGAGGAGCCTCAGGTGCGGAAGGTTCAATAGGGGTAGAGCTCGGCTCGGGCACCGGGCTTGGGTATTTGGGCGGATCTTTGAATGCGGAGTGGTCCTCAAAGATTCCCACCTCCTTCAAAGCAGCGCGCCACGCCCTTCTCCAGGCCTTATCCCTCACTTTGATGACCTGGGCTCTGTAGTGAGTTGCCGCCCGTTCCGCCCCCTCTTCATAAGCAGCATCGCACTCTAAGTCAAGCTTGGCCTCGGCTTCCTCCTTTAACCTCTCGAGCTCGGTTATTCGCTCGTCCCCAGATTGAAGCCTGGCCTCGAGATCATTCTTTTGCATCTCCAAGGAGGCCTCGAGCTCGGCGACCTTTTTCTTCAAGGCCTCGGCCTCGGACTTCAGCTTAGCATCCTTGGCTTTAAGCTTCTCGAACCTGACCTTGTAGCCATCATTTACTTCCTCCATGTGCTTCGTCACCTGGGTCATCTCGGCCAGTTTCTTCTGGAGGGTCTTATTTTCGGCCTCTAGCCTAGCGAGTGCTGGGCCATTCTTGTGAAGCCGATCCAGGGTGACCATGCACCTCTATACATTCTCTTAAAAGAAGCGAAGCATTAAGGGTAGGAACCGAAACCAAGAAGAAATACTTGGCGAAGAAATGCGGATAAAGAAAGATTCCGACTAATTTACCACAAGGGAAGATTGCAGGCCCGATAGCGCCAGCTTGGTGTCGTCATACTCGTCAAGCTGAGCAATGTCCAATGAGCAGGTTCGCCCGAGCGCCCCTAGGACAAAAGGATCGAATCTCCGGAGAACCCGATCCTTGATCGTCATCGGCCTCCAGGCTCTAACAATAGATCTAGCTTCCTGAGTGCTGGAGGGTTGGGTCGCTTCGTTGCATGCGATCCAGACCCTCCTTCCGTAGGAGCACTGGTAGCGATCTTCCTTCCAGACCGAGCCTCCGTCAGCGCGGTTTCGGGAGCTCGCTTCCGAACTAGGGTGCTCGTCTGCGGCTCAGAGGCATTCGTCTGCAGCCTGGGAACGCCTGCCGCCAGTTCGGAAGCAGAAGTAACGATGCCTGGTTCAGTAGGAGCCGGAGGAACCACTGGCAACGCCGAAGTAGGACTTTCTACAGCGACTGAGCCCGTGGGCGCTCCATAAGACTGACCCCTAAGCGCCAAAGCTTCCAAGTCATCCAGCACCAAATGCTTGTTTCTCACCATCTCTCCCTCTACGGAACCTAAAGAAAGGGATCGAGATGACTGGCGCGACTCCTTCCTCTTCAGTGGGACTTCTACCGACTCCGATTCTGACGTAGAGGCCTCGGCTCCAGACGCAGCTCGGCGCTCTGCTTCGGTCTCGGTCAGATTTGTTCCTTCTTCGACTTCGGATACAGGGACCAGAGTCGAATCGTCTTTCCTCTTAAAATAAGACTTGTACTTTGGCTCATATCCAAGGAGAGACCAGGCCGACTTATCTGTGTGGTCGTGGTAACTCTTTACGGCCCGAAGCTACGCCTCGTTTCTAGCCCAACCAACTCTTTGAGCCTCTTGCCTCGTTTGGTTAATAACTGCACAACGAACAGAAAGGCGTTAGCTCGGACTCACCAGAAGAAGGATACAATATTTACTTGGAGGAGCGCCGAGACGGCGGGGGATCCGAAAAGATCTCTGCGACACGGGCTCATTGTCACCGAACTCCCAGTTGCCCAAGATGAGCAGGCGATCATCCCCGGCGTACTTACTCGAGTCCTCCAAGGCGTGGACAAAACTACTACGGCCAAGCTTAATCCGGAGGTATTAGGCATTGTCTCGGGATTTACAAAGGTCATAGACGTCCTCGATATCATGGACGCCAAGGTTGATCTCTAAAACCTCATTGAGCACCGCCGTGCCCATCACTATCTTAAAGCCGTTTGGCATCAACTGACAAGGACAGAGGTTCCATGTCCTGAGGTAGTCCCTGAGCAGAGGGTGTAAGGGAAAACGAACCCCCGCCCTCTATTATCGCTATCAGGGGAAATGGCATCCAACCGTCGGAAAAGATACCGTCGACATAAGAAACAGGGTGGGGTGCTCTGACTAAGACATCCTCGGGTATCTTATAAACCACCTTGAGTTGAGCTATGGCCCCTTCAGAGTCTAACCAGTAACTATAGGCGCCCATTTCTAAGGTTTTCCTAAGATTTAAGGGATTGAAAGACAAAGCTCAGAAAGAAAGCAGAACCCTAGCTACGGAAAAGGGGGCAAAGAAGAGAAGAAAGACTTACGAAGACGAAATGGGTGAGGAGCGAAGACGAAATGGGTGAGGCGCGAAGCTGAAGCCCTGGCCGACAGATGGATCGATTCCAGCTGCTATTCCCTTCAGAATGGACACTCTTCTGCAAAGAAATCCTTTCTCCCCTCTTCTTCTCTGGCGAAAGCGCAAGTAAAAAGCGATGGAGCCCTAGCCCTCCATTTTTATAGGCGAAGAAAGGACGCCCGTTCAGACTTCGAGAACGCACATTCGAAGCGTCACATCGAATACCGTGCACGTCTCTTCAACGAAATGCACGCACCTCCGAAACGTCTGAGCCACCTGTCCAGCTTGACACGTGACGTCAGCGGTACATCTTCTACATCGAACAAAGAATCGAACGAAGTGTAGCATTTAATACGTCAGGCAGGCGGAGCGACAACAGATAAGAATGAAACGTCAGCAACCAAGACCGAGATGAGATTTCAAAAAGCATCCCGACCTGGAAAGATAGGAGCCCGGTAATGCACTCCCTACCAACGTCTTCGACAACAACTTCCACCACCGACCTCTGAAGATTCTCTCGTCTTATAGCTTCCGACCTCAAAGAGTTGTCTCTAAGAGCTCAGAAGCTAGGGGGCAATTCTGTGAGGACGTTCCTAAGGATACCGAGATTATATTAGCCCCAGTGAGATTATCGGCTAATCATGTCTCATGCCAGGCTACGCGCACCTCGGCAATGACGCTGGGCGCCAACCGACATCAAGCTCATTACCGACCTCGGTCATACCCGACCTCGGCAGTCTAATTCGGCCTCGGTCACACATCTCGGTCATAATGCCAGCCGAGACGAGTGCTAACGACCAAACTCAATCAGAAATTCGGCCACGCCATGAGATGCATGACTAGACAAGGGCACGCGCAGATGAGTTTGAGAAGACATCTCAGCCGCCCAGAATCCTTGACAGATGAGCATCCAGCGGCTATGTCCCCATCAGGGTGAGACTCTAGGCAAGATCCGATGGGACGACCGCCGAAAGGCCCAAACGGGTTAAGGCCCGATTAGACCCTCATTTAAGAATTGTGGGCCGGTTGGACCACCATTTAATATAGGGTGGGCCCAATTGGACTATCATTTATTGAATGGCGGGCGGAATAGACTCTCATTTAAGGGAATGTGGGCTGATAAGACTGTACTTCTCAAGTATAGGTCAAATCAATTGGCCCCATTGTCCTCTACCATAGAGGCTTCTTCTATAAATAGAGAAGCTCTCTCCCAACCAAGGTAACGAACATCATATTCTTAAACCCTTACTCTGTCTCTCTCCTTCCTCCATCCTACTGTCAAGTTCCTGGACTGACTTAGGCATCGGAGGGCCTTGCGCTGCCCACAGCCAGGGTCTCTGACGTTGCTTCTTTCCTGTTCTCTTTCTTCCTTTCAGGTTCCGGGCGGGCATCCCACACTCATCATGGAGTCTCCAGGACATCCTAATCCCCTCTAATCAAGTCCGTGATTTTTAAGCACTTACCATAGGAATTCTAATATGGGCCTACCTGTTTTGTGATTGTAAAAATGGGACTCACCTTTAGGAAATACAACATCGGCCCACCTTTAGGAATTAAAACAAGGACCAGGGGACCCATATTAGCAAGGCTCACCTTTTTGTGATTGTGAACATATTGCCCACTTTTAGGAATTAGAAGTGGGTCATCTTTTGTGACTCATGCGGCCCACCTTTAGGAATTGTGGTAATTGGGTCCACCATTTAGAAATTACATATTTTAAGGGTTCCTTTTAACTTTTGAAGGTGGGCCCCTATTGCCACGATTCCTAAAGGTGGGCCCCATGTTCATAGTAAAAAAAAGATGGGTCATATTATGATTCATATAAAGGTGGGCCCACATTATAATTCGTATAAAGGTAGACCTTATGTCTTGGTTCTGAAAAGGTGGGTCCCATGTTGTAATTTCTAAATGTGGGTCTCATGTACAAGAATTTCTATGTGGGTCTTTATTGTAATTCCTAAAGGTTGGCCTACATTAATTGTAATACCTAAAAGTGGGTCCTATGATCACAATCACAAAAGGGTGGGTCCATATTTCGATTCCTGTGAAAATGGCCGCATGCATGTTCTAACTCCTAAAGGTGGTTCTCATGTTGTAATTTCTACAGGTAGGGCCCATTACAACAATTCTTAAAGGTGGGCCCACATTGTAATTCCTAAATGTGGATCTCATTTTTACAATCGCAAAAGGTGAGCCCATGTTTCAATAAATGTGGGACCCATATTATATTTATAAAGGTAGGCCTCGTTTTGGAAATGAGTGGCCGAGACGTACTACTCAAAAGAAAATGAAGCAAGGATTTACTAATATGTTGGAAACCATTTGCTGAGACTACAAAAAAAAAGAGAGCAAGAGCTAGAAATGTCATTTAGACTCTTCAAGAAATATAAGAGGAAAAGTGGTAAAACAAAAAAGGGAAAGGAGAGTAGGAGTGGCAATTGTTTCATAACGCTTGACTATCAATCAAGGGATCTTTTAAGTAAAAACATAAAGTATAGAGGTGTTTTTGAGGTTTCATAAAAATAAAGGGGCCTTTTTGCTCTTGATTGGTAGCTCAAAACTGCATAAAGAGAAGACATGTTTAAAGAGTAGTTATCTATCAAGACTTCCGAGTTGCAAATTGTTACTTCAAGCAATTTAAAGTTTCATGAACCACTTTTTATTTTTATTTTCCTTCATTACATAAAGGACTAAAACCCAAGCACCTGCATATTCACACCTGTATCCCTTACTAGCTTTGTATATTGCATCCTTAAAACTCTATAAGGGCACATTTGTGTTACCGATTTTCATAGAAAAAGCATGAAAAATAAAAATAATTTTACTCAACAAAAAAAGGTTTCATGTTTGGTGCAGCCGCCGCTTTTCTATAAGAAAATGTAAAAAACAAACTAATTTTTCTACAATTCTATGAAAAAACATATCCGATGGGGGAGGTCGGAATGTGTTTTCCCCGGAATGCATAAAAGGTTGTCTACACAACCGGTTTTCTAAAGCATTGCACAAACATTCCCTTAGGGTGCATTCATGTGTCGAGTAGATTCCATGATATAGAGGAGATTTTTTGGATTTCTTATGCATCCTACTCTTTTGTCATTTGATGTAACACTTTTTTCAAACAAAAAAGATAATAGCAAATTGATATTCCTCAACAATGAGGATTTTGATTCCCTAGGAAGGCATTCGAATGTCAGATTCATATTTCCTGTGGAAACAGAAGGCTATAGAGTGCAAAATCCTCTATTACACAAACACACCATTAGCCATAATCAATGGAGCCACCCAAAAAGTAAAACTTCTCAAAAGTCAAAACCACTGCATTCCTATTTATTAACTTCGACTATATCCTTTTTTTTTTATAACAAAGGTATCCCTATGGTATTAACTTCAACTAAATCTAACCCTATGGTATTAACTTCAACTAAATCTAACTTCAATGAGAAAGCACTTATAAGACTTGGATTTTACTTTCGTTTTTATCTTACACAGGTGTTCTATATTGTGATCAATCAGATAATGAGTCCTACTTTGATTATTGTATTGTTTGGGCTAGAATTAATTTAAATGAATGCTATTTTGAGCGGTTTGGATTTTAGATGTGGACCCCAATAATGAATTTCTAACAACTCAAATGAATTAGTTCATCTAACTTGTTGGAATCAACTCCACTTAGACAAATCAAAAGTGAATGAGATGAACTAAAGGCGTGTAATTTTCCTCCAGGACACCATCATTTAGAGTGTGCTCATGGTTTATAGTGACACGGAAAGGCAGCTTTTATGTGGGTTTTTCTCTCCCAATCTGAAAAGAAAGCCCCTCGCTTAAAAGAAAATTCTCAGCTCCAATTGGATCCGGAATTCGAGGAAGAGCTTCAAAGAGAAAAGAAGAAGATTTATATCTTTGAAAAGGTAATCCGGGTTAGGCACTGGAAGTTGTTTTAGAGATTTGTCAAGCTTTTGTTCAACAACATCCTGCTTTACAGGTTTCTGTTAAGGAAGCAATAGAGGAATAAAAAGGAGGAGACAGGCCCATGAAAAGATGGTGGACATATGATGAGGGGAGATGGGTGTCATAGCTACTTGCTTTGAATATTTGTTGAAGAAAGTGGATTGGGAAAGTGGAAGCATTCTTGGACTTTTTATAGGTGGATACACCTAAAACTAGGTAGAAATATGAAAATGGCTATGATGGTTTCTTTTTTTCTAAGCAGTGGTCATGTTAGCTTTTCTGGGATTTTGATTTCCTTCTCTGGGTTGTTGCTGGAACTGGGTGTTTCATCTCATGATGAAGAAATTCCTATCCTGGTTCTATGCACTTAAAATTGCTTGCAATCAATTCATCTTTCTTACATCTGTTACTATTTGTTATAAAGATAGACTCTGATGCTAGCCTTGCACATTGAAACTTGTGAGGCTCTAAACCATACTTTTCAAGTAGTGTGCCTTACCATAAATAGGTTTGGGCTCAAAACAAGCTATGGTGGAGCCCATCTGATTTACTCTCAACATGGATCATTCAGACTTCATTTTTTTTTTTTTTTATTTCAATGCAATCATTTGGATGGAGGTGATAGACTGATCAAAGCAAAAGATTCCATGATGTACCGTCCAAAATGAGGGTCACAATTTGGACATTATGAATTGGCTTGCTCAGTCAAAATGCTTCAAGTAATTATCTATCACCAGTATGGGGATACTTTGACAGTCTTGTCCTCATGAGTCACACAGAAAAGTGAAGTGGTGGTTAGTTAAAAAGGGGTGAAAGGTAGACCATAATGGGGAAAACAAGTACGGCATGGGGAAAACAAGTACGGCATCTGGTTAAAAGTTAAGAAAATAAAAAAAAATGGAGAGGTGCTCCCGTGAGAGACACTCTCATCAAGTTTATGAGAGATGGGTGGGGAACATCACTTCCATATCCACTCTCACCAACTTAAATGCAAGGGCACTCAACTCAAATGTGAGGGCCTCCACCTATCTTTCACCAACTTGGTGAGAGTGTCTCTCAGTAGAGCACCTCCCATCAAAATGTTCCTAGTGTGTGGTAAGATCTACTTTAGCAAGTGAAAGTCTTATCAGGATGAGTTTGTAATTGTTGTGGATGTAAACCAACTGAAAGGTCCGGTAATGATATGAAGAACAAACCCCTTTATATAGATCCCACCGTCGTGTTCTCCTCATCATAATAGGATTAGAACATCTAGTCTCGCTTGATGTAGGCAGTACTTAAGCACAACATGGCTATGACTACTAATAACTCAAAAACTCTGAGGGCCCATTTATTTGCATGGAATTGAGTTCATAAGAACTCTAGGAAATATATTCCTAAAAGTAGCTTAAATTTAAGATTGGAAGGTGAAAATTTATAAACAGCCATCAAATAATTTTCCTTTAGTGGAAAGTGAGTTAAGGAAAGATGGAAAATGAATAATTTTGTCATAAGTCAAATAGTGTCGAACTTGGACAACATACAAACAAGTAATCTAGTAGGTGATTCCTTTGTGTGCCAAGGTGGGGCCCTCTTGCTACTTCGACTGTTGGATAGGAGTGATCCTATAGCTACTGATAGGTGGAAGGCCTAACCAGTATATAAAGCCCTTTTTAAACCCCTGTACCCCTCGGGTGGTAGGGGTAGTGGACTCAACCTTCGGTTTCTGAAGAGGGGGAGCTGGGGATCGATAACGTGACCTCTAGCTCCGGAAGAGAGGAATCATGGTCCTAACCACTCAGCCATAGGCCAACCCCTTGGGCGATGTGAGATGATTGATGAGGTATATAAAGCCCAATAAACTCATTACTTGGGCGATGTGGGATGTGACTCTTCCAAGGCTGCAATCAATTCATAGTTTGCCCATCTTATCCAATGGGCCCACATGAGATTTCACACAGCCTTTGGCCCATTGGATATTTGTCCTTACACATCTACATTTCTAGGAGGTCGATTTCGTTTATCTTTGAGGAAAGAAACAGGTTTGTTGCAGATTGGGCAGCATTTGGTTTTCTACGAAAGACAGAACAGCAGGTGCAGCTAAGAAAAACATCTTCCAACCACTCCCACATTAAAAAACTTCTTTCCCCTGTACTGGTGACCAAAAGAAGCTCCAAAACCCCTCTTTGAAAGCCCTTTTTTTCCTTCCCCTGATGGTGGCCTTCCACCAAAACAACTAGGCACCACACCGACCTATGTTAAGCCTCTTCACAGGACCATATGTATGTCCACCAATCTCAATCATTCAAGTCATGGGTGCCCAATAATCTGCTAGAATCCTGTGATCAATTTGATTTTTATTGCCCCCATGATGCAGACGGTCCAGATTGATGGGTACAAATGCACCATGAGTAAAATGGATGAGTTCTTAACTTTTCTTTGTGGAAGACCAACAAGGAGTCCACCAGAAATTCGGCTCTTCCTCCAGTGGCCACTGCCTGAATTGATAATAGAAAGATAGAGGAAAAGGGTAGTCTGAAATCTGGGGAATAAAAATCAGTAGGCTCTCTTGAGATATTCCAAAAACAAATAAATTCTTAAAAAAATGTTTTTATAATAAAAACAAATGAAAAAAAAAAAAATTGGCTATGAACCAACAACAGATTTTACTTTTGCTAATCTTTCTGTGGGACAAACCTTGGTTCATTATAATAACTAGAATAGGAATGGATCAGAAGGTATGTGAAATTATAGGTGGGTCATATATCAGTATATCTGATGATTGTAAGAGTTTAATGGTCACTATATACTTATAAAATCATTAAACTTTGGGCCCTTAAATAGATTGTTAATTAAGATCATCTTATCATATAGATACACAACCATATTGCCCACCTCTAATCCAGTCAGACCATTTAATCACACTCTATCACAGTGATTGGCATGGGGCTTCGCAGCTAATGTCTGCAAATGTAAAATTTGGGGACTGTTTTGATAGAGAGGATTTTCATCATAAAAAATTACTTATATACAAAAAAGAACCGACATATATTGATGACATAATTTCTAGCATTTTCTAATGATATATTAAAAAAAATTCAATAGAGTATACTGTGTTAGAATGTACACACTTTATCATATCCATGATAGGAAAAGAAAATACTCATTAGTCATTTTCAAATTTCAACCAGCATTATATTAATTGTGGCGGTTACAAGATGAACATTTGGACCTTTTATTTTAATTACCAATGTCACAAATATCATTGTCATGATATTTTCACGATCTTGTTATTTTCAAAATATATTAGCTATATGAATTTAGAAATATTTTTGTATGATTTTAGTAAAGTCTATACACTTTTCAAGGATATATCTGTAACTTGTAACTAGTATTTGACACACACACACACAGAGAGAGAGAGAGAGAGAGAGAGAGAGAGAGAGAGAGAGAGAGAGAGAGAGAGAGAGAGAGAGAGAGAGAGAATGTTATTCAAGTTTTATTTTTTTTTACTTTTCAACAAGATTTTCCAATTATACCCTGAGAAAATCCTAAATTTGAGAATCTCCTTAAATCCTTCTTAAGGGAGAAATTATTGAGAATAAGAGATGGTCTTAGATTGTATCTTTGTATTTGAGATGAAAAGTCTTAAAATGACACAAGCTCAATAAAATAAGGCTATGACGAAGATGGTGAAAATTGAAGCGAACAAGAAATGTGATAATGTCAACCACAAATATTATAAAAGAACACTAATATATGAACAATATGCAATCAGAAACCTGTAGAATAATGCTAAATTAAAGGCTTTTTATGTCTATTTTTTATTCGTAACAAAAATTGCATAACAAAGAGAATTTTTGTTTATGGTTTACCGGGGCGATGGCTAGGCATTCATTTTCAAACCACATTGGAGATTATTTTCTTCAATTTTAGCTCCTTCAATGGGAAGACATAGCTAAAAACCAGTAGGAATTCAATGCTGAGCAAACAAACTAAAATCTAAATAGAAGTAATTTATAAAAAACAAAAACAAATGGAAAATTGGAACTGATATCAACACCCAATTAACTAATAAGATAATGTTTTTGTTGTTTGTTATATTTACTGTATCCATGATTTAGTTTTGCCTTTCTGTCATGTAAACTGCCCTACAACTGTCCTAGAAGTCTAGAACTGATTCTCCATTCCCCACACGTGTGAAAGACATGCCTTTGGCATTCTCAGACCATGAAAAGCTAGTAACATACCCATCGAAAATTAGAGACAATGAAAAGTACTTCATTCTAGAGAATTTGATTCTTTATTTATTAATTTTTTTTCTTTATGGGCTCTTCTTGCATTTTATGATCCATTAAAACAGTCATCTTGCTTTCATGTAGATAGTTTCTTCATTTTCTTGGAATGAGTAGGTGTAATCTAATCATTTCTTCCACTTGCTTGGATCAAGAAGAGAAAAAAATCATGGTTCTGCTGTGTGAGGCCTGATGAATTGCTGATTAAGGGAATCCGGTATTTCTGTTTTCATTGATTACTTTTCTGCAACGATGTTATATTGAATTGCTACATCTCAGATAATTTAATCATCTACATACCGACATGATTCATGCCATTTGTGTTGAATAGAAAAAACTTCATGGTTCTCTTGGAATGTTTTGGTGAATTGCTATGATGGGTATTGGTTCTCTTTGGTTTTTATGTGAGTTTTAATTGCTCGACTCTCTGGAGAGGGGAAAAAATGCAAATTTTGGAATGATGGATGAGAAGGAGATCTTAGTTTCATCTGGGGTTGCTCCAAAAGAAATAGTTGATAGTGTTTATCCAATCTACTTTGGCGCATCATGTGCATTTGCTGCTCTTCAGCTACTATCAACTGCTAGAGGACCTATGATCCTTTGTGGTGAATGGTCAACGATTGCAGACAGAATGCTTCAAGGCAGTGCCCAGCTATTAGGCTTGCTTGTATGGAAAGCACAGGGAGGAGAAGCCATGGAAGGAAAGGTAGAACTTCTGAGCAAGCTCAAGAAAGCAGAATCTGAGGTTGCATTGCTGAAGAGGATGCGAACCGAAGACGGGAAGGCTAATGAAAAAGTCATTAGAATTATAGCCACCAAGGAACAGAGCTGGAGCAGTGAAAGAAAGAGGCTTAGGCAGCAGATTCAAGATCTTTCGAACGACTTGCGTGCCTTCGATACAGAGAAGGAAGAAATTATGTTCAATTTTAATATAGAAATCGAGGAGAAGCAGCGTCTAATGCAGTTGAAAGATGAGGACTTGGAAGAAGAAATCTGCAAGAGGAAGGAGTTAGAAGAGAGGCTACGAATGGTGGAATCAGTTGCAGAGGAATTGAGAGAAACAGTGAAAAAGGAAGCTCAGGATCATTCATCAGAGCTTTGGAAGCACAAGACTGCCTTCATTGAGCTTGTCTCTAACCAACGCCAACTAGAAGCCGAGATGGGTCGTGCTATTCGGCAGATGGACGCGACAAAGCAGGAGCTCAATGCGACCCTCAAGCAGAGGGAAGAGTCAATTGTGATACTTCAAAAGCTTTCATTGGAGATAGTCAATCTGAAGAAGGATGCAGAGCAGAAGGATAAAATCCTATCTGCTATGCTGAGGAAGTCCAAGGTAGATATGGATGAGAAGCAAACACTGTTGAAGGAGGTAAAGCTATCCAAGGCAAGAAGGAAGCAAGCAGAACTTGAAACCGAAAGATGGAGGGTGCGCTGCGAATTGAGACCTGACAAGCATTTGAGAAGTAATTTCAGCAATAGACCAGATTCAAGATCTGATATGTTCTTGCAGTCAAAAAGGTTGGCTTCAGTTGCGGTGGCATCTTCACATCGATGGACTGAACTGAAGGCTTCGAAAAATGGCGTAAACAACAGAACTTCTTTCTTTGATTACTTGGAAGCTGGACAGAGAAAGGAGATTGAATCCATATCAAAGAGAATGAGTTATGCAACAGATGGACATTTTGGCCAGTACTCCCCAGGAGAAAATGTGGAACACAGTAAGATCAGACTTCTGATCCTTTCTAATTGTTCAGAATCATATTGTAAGCTTATAGTATCCCCTAACAATCTCTAAAGATAAGTATATCCTCAAAGATTAAGAGAAATTGACAATATGCAGTTTGTATTGAAATGCATCTGCATATTATTGCACCCCAAAACTACAATGAATTTATGTTACACTTCTATATATAAATGACAAGATACATATCCATATCTTAAAATTGCTGTATCTTTTTGTTAGTGTTTCAAATTTCAAATGAAATATACACTTTTTTATTTATTTTTGTGATATACATTCTTGCTTTCACCTATGTTTGGTTTTTCAGTTGTAGATACAAAATTTCATTGTTCTTTTATTAAGGTTGCAGTTGGCTCCTTCCTATTTGGTGGGGTGGGTAGTAAGTTCTTATACGATCATGAAATGGCATGCTCTCTTGTTTCTTTTTATTAATATTGTGAATTGACAAGATTTCCAAATATTGTAAATGAAATTTCTCCACTCCTAGAATATAAAGGATCTAAATTCGGTTTAATTGTAGCAAATTCCAGGGACTAAAATCCCACTTTTATCTGGAATTTTGACAATTTCGAGGATCGCCAACATTTGGTAGCAATGGACTTTGAATTTGGCAAATCCTAATTCTTCCAGTATTCTAAATTACAATGAAAACATGAAATCTCACGAGTTCCAGTTTTGCTTCTTTCTAAATCCCCCAATTCAAGAAATAAATTCCGGTGCTACCAAACAAGAAAATAAGATTAAGACTACAGAAATTCCAAAAGCCTATAAACTCTTATTTCAAATAAAACTTGTGCACATGCTTGTTGCAAGAAAGGAATTAAGTGTTCAATATATATGTTGGCTAATCAACTCACCAATCTTCTTACAAAAGGATTATCGTCAACTTGGTTTCAGTTGCTTCAAGGAAAGGTGAATGTTGCCGAATGGACATCCACCTTGAGGGGGAATAATTGGGAGACGCAATCTATGGTTGTTTTTATTACGCTTGTTTAAATTTGGTAAATACTGTTGCAACTCCTCTTATCTTGAGTTGATTCAGGCCATTTCCCTTGTAGCCATAGGATTATATTAGATTTAATTTATATGTAATTTGGGTTAATTTAGATTTATGTTGTGGTTAGGTTACCTTAAGATTTGAGTTAGTTTCCTGGTTTAAGGATCTGTATTTCACTCTACAGATAGCCAAACTATTCTCAATGAAAGAAACACAGTGAATTTATCAAAATGTAGTTCCTATATTTCTTTTTAGTATTGTGTTAACTTCTCTAACATGTGCATCTGAATTTCTTCTTTTTTCCTGTTTCAAAGAGATTACTACCATTGCGAAGCAGTCAGACGATTGCATCCACTTGGAAACAGAGAAGTACATAACCATCCTTGAGCAGAGGCACTATGAAGAAATAGATGCATTCGCAGAACAAATGAGACTCAAAGATGAGAAGTTAGAATCTTTTCGCTGGAAGTTACTAAGCATGGAACTAGAATCGAAGCAGCTGCAGTCACACATTGAAGGACTCAATGACAACATATCTCATTTCAAGGAGGAAATAATGAAACTGGAAGTGCTGTTGTCAGAAAGGGACAAGGAGCTGAAATCCTTAAAAGAAAAGTTTAGTGACTATAGTCTGCAATCCCTGCATTGCAAAAGGAGAAACTCCAGTGACAACACCAAGCATCCAGAAAAAAACCCAGATGCCACCCGGTCAGAAGTGAAGATTATAAAGAGGAAAGTGAGGGAGAACGAGCAAGATCAAGAGGTTGGTGAGGTTGGCATTTATGGTGAGGTAGAGACTGAGATTCAAGAGAGTGGTGATAACAAGGCTTTTTTTGAGTCAAAATCATCAGAAATAAGGACAGGGAAAGAACAAAAAGAAAAAGAAAGAACAGATAACAACATCTCAAATATATTCAAGGAAGACGCTGAAGTCCGAATTCAAGAACAGTCAATGAAGGAACTAGAAAGAGTAGAAAACTCATTTGAGGACCAGTGGCAGGGTGTTGGAGTAGCGGTCGGAGCTCCTGCAGATGAAATAGAAGTGATAGAGGTCTGCATCAGTCAGGATCATGCACGTGAAAATCATTTGGAGAATAATTGTCCAGAGCGTGAGACTGCCAACAAGTTACCATCTGTAGAGAACAGTTTGATTAAAAGGATTCTACTTGCAAGATGGATCTCCATGCTCTTGGGGTTTCTTACAAGATCAAAAGACTGAAACAGCAACTCTTCATGGTTGAGAAGCTGGCAGCGGCGCAAGCTCTCAAGAAGACAACTGGTAAAAGCAATGCAACTGGCACATTAGAGATCTGTGAAAGGAGGAAGACCGATGAACATGTGCATCAGTCAAAGGGTTTTCTTATAATAATGTCTTTGCTCAACAAACTTGTGAAAAGGTACCAGAACCTTGAAGAGAAGACCAATGACCTATGCAAGCGAATGGTAAGCTCTTATATCAGTTGTCTAATGAATTTTGTAAGTCTTATTGGATTAATTATAAGCACATCAATTATGATTTTAGGTTGGGCAGTAAAGAAGAGCATATACAGACAAAGCTTACTAAATTTTTATTCTCACTCATACACCAAATTGAGTACATGGTATATTTATAGATATATAAGAGAAACTTTAGTTAAGATCTCCGTTCTTATAATTCTCATTGGATTGCTGCTTTATTTGCAAAGGCTATTTTCTAGATGCTCCTGAATTCCATCAATGATTTTTTGCCTTCTAGATTCATACAACAAATTTGTTCTGTTACCTGACTTTCTAGACTCCTCACATATGCACTCAGATTTTTCATTCTAGCAACTAGGATTCTAGATTTGCCTACTCATTTCTAATAGAGTTAATTATTCCAAAACAGGCCATCATCATAACTATACAAGTTAATGACACTACATTTATGGGTGAATTGTTTCAGGATGAGAAAGACCTGGAGGCTAACAGCAGTCGACGACATTCAATCACTATTAGAACGAAGGAGCAAACAGGAGCGCTGGAGCACTTCCTCGAAGAGGCGTTTCAGCTACAACGATACATGGTTGCAGCAGGGCAGAAACTGATGGAGATACAATCCAGGATTGCTTGCAGTTTTGCAGTCACTGCTGAAGGGCTGGATAAATCTGCGGGCATTAATATGAGGCAGGTTGAGGACCACATTAGAACTCTCTTCAGAGAAATACAGAGAGGTTTGGAGATCCGGATAGCTCGAATCATCGGAGATATTGAGGGCGCATTGGCTTGTGAAGGGATCATGAATATAAGAAACTAGTGTTCAGCAGCGTCTCATTAGAGCGAATGAATTTTTCATGAGACCAAACAAAGACTAAGCTCAGTCATTTGCATATGCAAGTTACGAGACAGAGAACCCAAAATATTCTTGTTTCTGTTATATCCTACTTTTGCTATTCAATTGTGTGTAAAGAATCAATCATCTAAGAACATAAATGCAACTTTTTTTTTATGGCGCGGTATTCCTAAGGTCTTTGACCCAATAAGACTAAACCCTCCAGTAGCGCCCGTTAAATCCACACAAACACACATGGGGCAAATCTACAGCAGTTTCGAACACAAGACGTGGGCAGAAAAATTCATGCCTTACACCACTCCACCAACTCCCAAGTGGATTAGTGCAAGACGTATTTTCATCATTCGGGAATTCATGGTCTTATTCATCCCATGAAAATCTCGTACTTTTTTATAAAAATTACATTGAAAATAATTTTACCAAAATTTCCTAAGGTCACGTTTGGCAACCAAATCTTTAGGGAAAAGTTTGTTTGTTTTTCTGAAGTTGTGGTAGATCCATGTTTGTTAATTATAAATTTATGACGATTTGGACGAATGAAAATATTCATTTGTTAGGATTTTCAAATCCGACCACCTCCTATAAGATTTTGAAATCCTCACTTAAGTGAATCTACACATTGAACTCTATTTTTGTCAGCTATATGCATCAATACACACCAATCAATATGAAATCCTCAGCTATACAAATCCCAAGTGATGAATCATTGTTCCAGTGGTAGTGAAGAATCATCAGATCTATGGATTCCTTACCCGTACCGAACATGCGCTAAGAGTATTGTCTTGATA
This sequence comes from Litsea cubeba, assembly GCA_012931725.1. Classification (NCBI taxonomy): domain Eukaryota; kingdom Viridiplantae; phylum Streptophyta; class Magnoliopsida; order Laurales; family Lauraceae; genus Litsea; species Litsea cubeba. Next base: position 17,673,365 of record CM022947.1, read on the forward strand.
GTCCTCTTCAATCTACCTCGAATTTCAGGAGATAAAAAGAAAATCAAATCCATCAGAGAATATTAAATGATTGTGAGATAAATTCCATTTGCAGTAGCTTGTATGATTGTATCTTTCTTCATAGAAGTTTAAGCAACTATTCAGGTTAGCACATTGGAAAGGGGAATATTTGATTACTTGCAACAGATCCATTGTGATGCTGATAAGAGAATTCCCTATAGCAATCTATTTAGGCAAGGATATTAGTTTTGGAGTGTTGCTTGAAGCTAATGAAAGAAAGTTTGTGTGATGAATTGATGCTTCAAAAAGAGAAAAGTCCCTTTTTCTTTTGTTCAACCAGCAATGCTACAACTGGGGCCTTCACTATTTTCTTTTTCTTTTCTTTTTTTTTTTTGAACGGTAACTGAAACTGCTTAATTAATTAAAAAAAAGGAAAACAAAGAGAAAGAGATAATAAAGAACATAAAAGAAAGAGAAAACACAAAAAGAGAAACGAGCAACTAGGTACAAGAGCGTTGTACCCCACCGAAGCAAACTACAAAATAATACCCTCCCAAGGAGACATCCTCTCTGACTCTATCCCCTGTTTAGCTAAAGCATCAGCGAAGTAGTTGGTTGTTCTGACTGAAGTGAACAATGATTGAGGAAGATAAAGCCCGAATTTCATTAAAGAGGAATTGAAATTTCCATGGGTTCCTCTTCCGATTAGTTACCCAAGTGATCGCATTATAGGAGTTACTCTCCACAATAAGAACACCATAAAAGTTTCTAGAGAAGCAACGAAGAGCTTCCAAAATCGCTAAAACCTCTGCGTCATAAGAGTCACGAACCCCTGCATGCTTGGAGAACATGAATAAAACATCTCCCTTACTATTTCGAAGTACCCCACCAAATCCTGCTGGCCCCGGTTTACCTCTAACAGCACCGTCGACGTTGAACTTAAGAACACCAAGAGGGGGAGGAGACCAATGAACGGACTTCATCACCTTAAAACGACCACACCTCATACAAGCTTCCCAATTGACTAATATGTCATTGAGACTAAAATTCGAGAACTCCTTTCTAACCAAAGCCCAATTAGCAATCATCAAAGAGATCGAAGCAACCAACTCTTCTGAAGTAGAGGAGATACTTCTCAAAATTCTATCAGTTCTTTCTTTCCAAATGCACCAAAAAATAGAAAAAGGAATCAACTTCCAAAGAATAGTTGGGGCCTTCACTATGGACAAGAACTAAAATCATTCTTTTCCATGTACTCCAAACAAATCTCCATATGAGTGAAATCATCACATGTGTTGGTTTGTGGCAAGTTCCTAGTTACTTGAAGTGCAGTAATCACAGACAAGATCAAGATTAGACGGAGACTTGCTTGGGGAAGTTGGAAATGTAGGGCAGTGATTAATTTAAGCAAGGAAGTATAGTGTAGAAATGAGAACTTTTCCCCTTTCAATTGATTTGGGCACAGAGATTGTTATTATGGATATGAAGGTGTCGTGCAAGCCCAAGATTTTTGGGCAGCCCACGACAGGTTGGGTCTGTAGGAGCATCTTGATCGGTAGGGGCTTCATGGGCCTTTTCGTTCCAGTGCCGATGCTGGTCCAGACCTGGCCCATTTAGTTTTGGACCTAAAAGTCATGCTTGGATCCAATCCATGGCCCTGAAAATCAGGCCCAGATCATATCCCTAATTACATAAAACTCTTTGAGTTGATCCATTTCCAGCCTTTAGGAATATATATGCCCAGGATTGGCCCAATTAACTATTTTGGCCCAATTAACTATGAGCCAAAAATATTCCTGGATCCTTCCTGGGCCTAAAAATGCAGCTCCAGCCCAATGCAGCCCGTGCTCAGGTCGTAGTTGAGCCAGCCCAGCCCATGAAGAACAGCACTGTGGGATAGGTTTAAAAGCTAAAGCCCATTATAAATCAGGCAGGTTGTATGACCAAACTTGGGATTGGCCAGATTTTATACTTATCGAACCTTGATTCACCATTGGATTGAATCTCAAAAAAATAAACGGTTAAAACACCCTTAAACTTTAAGACTGTTGAATCAAAATGAGGCTGATTTTTTTGGACGACCCTTATCTATACGGTGATCTTTCTATATACTCTCTCTACCACCGATAAGCGTGCTCTAAGTGGACCCCACGAGTTGGACTACAAATGAAGAGCATGCAGTTAGCTCGTATGAGAGTTTTCCATAGCATTGGATACATCTAGTTTAAGACTTAGGTCCATTGGAGGTGGACCATAGCCTGGATACATGCAGATAATCGGGTTTGAGAATAGGTCCACCGTGGACTAGATCGAAAAATATGATCCATTTACACCCCTACATTTACACATGGATCAATTTGTTTTTGACTTGTAAACCTTTTCACTAATATTTAAAAAAAAAATTAAACAACCACCACCACCATCATCATCAAAGCCTTTTCCCAACTATGTTGGATCAACTATACGAATTCTGTTTCCCCGTTCCAATTTATCTTGAGCTAAATCCTCAGTAAGTTACACTTCTTTAAATCTAATTTTACTACTTTTATCCACGTCCTCTTTGGCCTCCAACAATTATAGTTGGCCATCAACCTTTATAACTAATTTTTTTTTATTGGTTGGATATGTCCATACCATTTCAAATAGGCTTCTCTAATTTTATCATTTATTAATACTATCCCTAAATGCTCTCCAAAGTGCTCATTTCTAATTTTATTCTTCTTAATTTTACCACACATCCACCTCAACATTCTTATCTTTACTACATCAATTTTGTGCATATGTTACTTCTTGATTGGCCAACATTTTACTTTATAGGTCATAGCTAGTCTAATCATTGTCCTGTAAAATTTTTCCTTTAATATATATTATTTGCAATCGTCTATCACAAAGCACTCCATTTCAACCATCCCGCCTTTTATCCTGTATTCGACATCTTTCGTAAATCTCCTTATCTTTGTCATCCTTAATAAACAACCACCACAAAATAATAAACTAAAAATTTTCAACTTTAGAGGTAAAGAAAATAAAAAATAAGATCGATATAATGTGGTGAGGATAAAGTTTCTGTGTATTTTGATTTTCATAAGAAGCACTCATGGCCTATATATACAACGTTGTATTGGCCGAGCTTTAGAACCAAGGTCGGATCTAAGGTTGCAACTCGGGCGAGTGGGGTATTGGCCAAGAGCTTCTGTTAAATGTTAATATCTTAGCACAAAACTTAAACGCACGAAAATGAACCTAACCCCAAAGGCCCAATCCCAAATAAAACCCATAGATATAACAGCCTAAAAAATAAGTTCCTACATAAGTACAATTCAAGTTGACTTGTGTGTAGGGTTAGGTAACCAAATTTTTGGGTTTAGTTTGATTTCAAACGTGGGAAACAATGTAGGTATAATTCACATCTAATAAGTTTGAGATATACTATGCAGGGGGGTTTTCTCCAGCAGGAATCCTACATGGAAGTCATGCAAGATTTTGGTGGGGACAATTGAAAATCTTACACTACCTCTTGCGAAGACTCCATTTAGGAGCGGTTTTCTCATACCATGTATTATATTTATATACTATGTTATTAGAATATTTGGATATCCAGAGAAAAGTTAGGTTCCTAAACTCCAAACCTGTACCCAACCAAATTTTCTATGTAGGTCTCAGAATCCAGGCAGAGACTGTACTTTCAGATGGGCCATGTCATGCTGACTTGGATTTGGGTTGGCCCAAGTTAGACCCAGCTGATCAATTGGATCCAATGGTTTGAATCTATGGAATATCGCATGGGTTGGATCCAGGAAGCCAACCAAAACTGTACTTTTAGATGGGCCAGTACAAGCAGGTTTGGATTGGGCTCGGCCCAAGTTAGGCCCTCAATTGGGACGATCCAATGGTTTGAACCTACGAAATCTCACATGGATTGGATCCAACTGTGCAAACATGTCACATGTACAAAATTGAGTACATGCAAATGCCACTCACTGTCACAAATATTCATAAATCGATTTACATATATAACTTAAGGATTGGAAGACAGTTCATTTGACTATAACCATATGTATGATATAAATATAACAAAAGATTGCAGAGAGAAAAATTAAGCAGCAGTAGCTTCCATCACCCTTGTCTTGTAGTTGGCCTTGAAGCAAGCCTGTCTCAATTTCTTGGTCTCCTCGTTGAGCTCTATCTCTGGCTCTCTCTCAAGCAATCTCTTCAGCTGTTCCAATCTGTGTATTGTATCTCCATTGTCATGATCACCAATTCTCTAAATTCCATCACACGGTTAGATAGAAAGGCATTCATCATAATTCATAGCCCCCATTCTCACAACAATTAACAGAAGTAATAGTAATAAAGGACATGACTATTTAGTTGGGCCAACCCATCCACATGGTGAAACCATAACTCGTAACTGAAAGGGAAGGCTTTTTACGTGGTGAAAGCGTAATTTGTAACTGGTTTATAGCACTATAGCCTGATAACTTCTCATAGTACAAAAATAACAAAACCATGATGATCAAAGACTCAAAAAACTATCCCATTTATAGATACTGTTGAGTCATTGAAACTCTACTTAAAGACACAAATCAGCCAAGATTGTGCAGTCAGGATGATAGGAATTCAGACGGGTCATTTCTTTTTCATCATAATCATCCTTGGGACCTTTTTCTTGAATATTGAAATACAATCAAATGGACCCCACTTTTATGATCCACTTGATCATATAGGGGGCAACATTCACCTGAAAAACCCCACAATCTTGGCCACACTTGCACCAAAAAAGAAATCAATTTTATAGTCTAGTGGGCCCCACATCACGTATTACATGAATGGGTCCATCCACTTCATAGGTACATCATGTGTGTAATGACCATATTACCGTCCATGACATACACGTACCTTAACGTTGTGAATTAAAGACCTCAAGCTGTTCATCTTCCTGCTTGGCCACCTTGTAATCCCCAGCTCTCTGCACCTTTCTTCAAAACAGTCAATCCCACTTTCAACTCCTTGGCCGCTTTCGTGATCGGAAGGTAAAAATACCTCTTAATCTCATCAAACTCGATTGAAATCGACGACCGGACCCTCCCATTGCACTGCCCATTTCTCCTCCTCTCTTCATCTCTGCAAACAGAGCCCGAACTCACACTGTCTTTGCCGACTTCACCCCGATTCATCACAGAATCCGATACCCTCATTTCCATGAGAGGAATTAGTTGCAAAGTTGAGTGGGATGGCGTCAACGATACATCCATCATGTTCTTTAAGAGATGAGAAGCTGTTGCACCACTTAACGAAATCGACTTCAGAGTCGTGGAAGTCATAGAGTGGGGGGAAGGGAGGGAGCTCTGTGTGATGAAAAGGGAATTGAAAGAGTTCGTTCTGTGGATACTGATTCTCTTTAAATGGAGGTTCTGATACTCTGCACAAGGAGAAGAAGTAAGAAGTCAAAAACCACAACCACTTCCTGTAAGGGAACTGATGATCTTTGCAAGTTAAAGGAAGAAAAAAAAAACAGCAGTTTTCTTTCCTGAACGGAGTATTATGAGAAAGTTATCCCTTTTTTCCCGTCCCCAATCACAAATGAAACGCATGAAAACACCAGTATACAGCGTGGAATAAACAAAAAAAAAAAAGCTAGAAAAAAAAAAAAAAGAAAAGAAAAGGAAGAGAGAGAGAGAGTAGAAAAGTGAAAAAAACTTCTGAAAATGGAGGAACCGAGGAAGTGGTTCATTTGTAAAAGACCCAATAGTAATGCTAGTGGATCACTCTCTGCTTGAGGGAGTTTTCGTTTGCAGTAAGAAGTCAGAGAAATATAAAACAAAAGAAAACCTTACATGTTGATGTTCACCCTTGAGTTTTTACCTCATGAGTTCTCCGTCAAAAAGCCAGTCCGGAAAGATGGGGCTCCCGATCTTATAATCGTTGAGATGGAGAGTGTCCATTTTTGGTGCAAAGGAAAGTTAAAAAACTCTAACCACTGTAACCCCAAAATCAAAGTAACCAAGGATGAATCATGTATGTAAAAGAGATCTTCTTATATCGTCTGCCAAATTTAAGTGAGTGAGTGAGAGAGAGAGAGAGAGAGAGAGAGAGTAAATAATGAGTTCGTGCGTGCGTGCGCCGACTTGCGTGATGGGGGTTACATCCGAAGAGAAGTGATCTTTTACTACTAATGATTATTAATATCGGGTTAGGTGTGGTGCACAGTGCACTTCCCTTTCTTCAAAGTTCAATGCACTGTGGGGCCCGCTTTTTTGGAATCCGAGCCACTCATTAGCAAAATCATCCTATGTGGCCCCCATCAGATTTTTCTATAATAAAACATTTGTTTGTGGTTTTTATGGTTTGGGATAAAAATGGAGAGAGACCCTCCTGTGTAATTAATTCTATAATTGGTCCATTAAAACCATTTTTGAAAATTTAGTAATGATTAAGATAATGGGTGCTAGAGTTAATGGGCGGCTCAGATTTCAAAAAGGTATACCCGATAATACATTTAGAAAGGGATGCACTGTATTACAACGCAGCAGCCCTCTCATTATACAATCAAGAAAACCATGCCAATGCCATTGCATGAGCTAAATTCTTAAGTAGACCAACTTCTATTGGAGCGATTAAAAAGAAAAAAAAAAAACCTCCCAGTGTTGGCCGTTCATTTGAGCAGCTGAGAACAATTGGTCCCACTATAGAGTTTCACTTCCTTCCACAGCCAATTAAGTCCTATTAAGTACTTTTTAACTACATGATCCATTCTTGCATGGACGGCTACGATTAATCATTTGTCTTCTTTATTTTAATGTATATCCGGTGTGGGACCCATGGCAAGGCCCATCCGTCCCAGCCACGTGTAGGAGGGAAACCAATTCAAGTTCCCATAACTAGAGAGTATGATACGGATATGAAGAAATATCTTTTTTTATTTGTTTGCTCAAATGAATTGAATTGAGGGGGTGCATGCAGTGCAGTGCAGTTACATGCATAGGCACGGTGCATTACAGTCATGATATAATTACTCACTTTGGGTATCGTGACAACACGTTTATCAATTGTGCAGCAAATCCCAGTAATTTGTCATTATAACTGTTATTGTTATTGGATTAGTGTTAATAGAGAGAGTGGTAGGTGTAGGTGGGGTATACATGGGTTGTGGATTATTGGATTAGTGTTAATAGAGAGAGTGGTAGGCGTAGGTGGGGTATACATGGGTTGTGGATAAATCATCTGACAAAGAAACCCGGTGGCCATTTTTATCACTCAGATCCAGACCAATGAAATTGATGTTTAAAAACTAGGGCAAATCCAGACAGTCTATTGCATCATCATCTTTGTCAATTACATGGACGGAAAATCTCTTGGCTGAGCAATCTCTCATTGCATTTGGTGCAGCGATACCTTGACGTATCTACTTGACTTGCAGTAGGGCAATTTATCTCGCCTTTCGTTTCAAACATCATCCCTCTTAGGGCTGTCAAAGTGCCGTGCTTGCTCGCCCGTAGTTGTCTTCACTCTGCCCTCCATATATACAATCCGGAGCCCAGGCGGGTAAAAGTCCTCGGAGGGCGTGCACTACTTACGCGCTTATCCAACCAGGGCCGGAACTAGAAATTTTATTTAGGAGGGACCAAAGAAAAAAAGACTTTAAACAAAATTATAAATTTTAATAATAAAATATAAAATAAATAAATTATTTAAGCTGTGGCGATATTCTTTCGTCGAGCTGAAATCACCACTTATTGTTTCATTGATAGTCACTAATCCCATTGATTGGTACACATCCGAATGGACTGAACCGTTGGATCGAGGGTTGAATATTTTTTTGAATGTGAAGCCATTAAACTTGTGGGCCACGGATGAAAGGGTTAGGAGCATGGGTTTGGGATCAAATTTGATACCTGGGGTGGTCTCACATAGATCTTTCCATCCCCCCTGATCCCATCTCCAAATGTGGCCCACAATTGGGCCCCACAAGAAAGTTCTCATATAATATGTGAGAACTAGTTCTCACCTGAATATTACCCTATGTATAAAAGCATGATCTGCATTTAAAATCTAGACTGTTCAAAAGCACAATCACAATAGTTTCTATCTCCATTGAAGAATTCCCTTCAATCAAATTTGTTCTCACATAGATAATCATAAGAAGATTAACTTTTTATAATTATTCGGGGTATATAAACTTTGATTATATTAAAAAGTTATGAAATAGTGGAAAAAAAAGGAAGTGATCTTGAGTGGATTAGATCTTAAGTATAAGCCCTGGTGATTGAATAACAAAATGATATATGGTGGATTAGTACATCTAACATATGCAAATATATACTAAAGTATATAAAAGAAATTCTCAAGATAGGTCCAAGGTCCTTTCTTATACATGTAACTTTTAAAATGCAATTTGAAATTTCATTATTCAAAAGCACAGAGAAAATTAATGATAGTGCTAATCCCATATATAAAATCTAAATCATTCAAAAGTACAATCGCAGTATTATGTATCTCTTTAAAATAAATTGTTCAATCCGGTTTATTTTGAAATGGGTAATAATAATCAAAATACAGTTTCTTTATCCATGATGGATAAAATTTACTCCGATTGAGTTAAAAATTTATATAATAATTAAATAAAATAGAAATTGATTTTGAGTGGGTTTGATTTTAGTATGAGCCACAAATATTGAACATACATAATGACTTATAGTTGAATAGTACATCCACCCAATGTAAAAAATAAACTTTGTAAAAAGAGAAGTGAGTTTCTTTCTTTCTCTTCTTTAGGAGTACCTGAGTTCTGCAACTCACAAATTCTTCAAGTCTGAAACAAGTTAGCCCAAAGCAGCTCTCTCATAACACAAGATTTAGGGGTGGTAAATCTTGATAGGTCTGGATTGAGAAATTTATTATCCAATATCAATCATGCCTTTTTTATGTGGTCTCCTTTCCTTTCATTTGCTTTCCTTTCCTTCTTTCATTTTAAGTTTTCCTCAAAATCAGCCATGTTTTTTGTTTCCATTTTATGAGACTCAAAATTATGTTAAAATATCTCTAAAAAAAAAAAAAGAGGGGCCATCCATTAATGGGGAGCCATGAGATGAAAGGGTCACATATCAATATATAATGGTTTTCAGATCTTTTTTTTTTTTTTTTTTTTGGGGGGGGGGGGGGGGGGGAGGGGGAGGAATGGCCCCTACCGGCCCCCCTTTAATTCCGCCCCTGTATCCAACCCTCAAGGTTAGGGGCCTTAAAACAAGAAAATCGTTAATTCTTTTTATATTTCTTTTACATTGTTGCCAAGAATCAAGTGTTGACAAAGTGTTATCTTGTCTAACCTCAAATGTAAATGAACCATTAATAAAACACTAGCCCAATAACCCGTGCTCAGCACGGTATCTCCCTCCAAAAATAAATAATCACATGTTAAAAAAAATCACCTCTTTCCATAGGACAAGTTTGATAAAATAGAAATAAAAAAATTGGAGTAAAAATAATATAGTTATATAGGAACAACCGAAATATATGAGTGGTTTGATGGAAAAATAAGTCGGTAGTTGCATGAGTAGTTACATAACCGCCGGTCAAAATTAAAATTGTCGGTCAAAATTGAACCCAAAACCTTCTTACTTAATATATTATAATTTGGAGAATATGAGTTGTCTCTAAACAAGAATTTATCAGACAAAGTCATATGTGCTTTGGTGACTTGGGTACTAGATCTATGGTTTTATTTATTTTGTTAAAAAAGGAAAATGACTAAATAGTTTGATCTATTTCATACCTCTCACAAGAATTTCCCCATATGAAGCCAATCCAGTAGTGTTTTATCTTTGAAAATTTTAAAATATTTACATTCACATACCCTTTTATCAATTTACATTATGTTTAAGTTAACATTGATTTGGCAATTAAGCGTTGTTCGATTTCAGTCACAAAAATAAATGCACTTAGAAATCACTATGATTTTAGACTTTTGAAAAATTGAGAGTAATAATTATCTATTAAAAGGATATTTGGATCACCTCATATCTCAAAAGTTCAAAGGTATGTAAATCACCTACAAAAATAATAATCTATTCATTGGTTGGCATCCAAGTAACTCTATAGAGGAAAACGTGTATCCTTGTTACAGGAAGGAGTACATCCCCTTTTGCACTAATAAGAATATATAAAAATAATATAAAATGCCTAAATGAGAAGTAATAAACCTAGAAGAAAGGGATTAGAAACAAACCGTACAAACACTTATTTCTTATGCATTAAGTATAATACATCACTTAAATCATTAATATAGATTAAATGACCAAGTATGCGCGTATGGATTTTTAGAATATTTTGCAATGGGTAGGTGGGTATAAAATTACCTTCATATCCCCATTTTATTACTACTAAATGACTTTGATAAGGGTATTTTAGTATATATTTTAATATATATATATATAAACAAATATGATAAAAACATAAATAATAGTAGGAGGGCCAGGGCGGGGCTAGTATTGTCCAAGCCTGGCCCTCAAATTTCACGGCCTGCAAAGAATTGCCCAAGCCAGGCCTTAAGGAGCGCTTTTCCTTAGAAACAAAAGCATTCATTTTAAGGGCCTTTTGAGGGTCAGGCCGGGCTTGGACCCCTTGTCTCCGAGCAAGATTGATAGGCCTAATAATTCTTAATATTATGGCTAATAACCAAAGAAATAGGAACTCCGAAGTTAAACGTGCTCGCGCTAGAGCAGTATCGGGATGTGTGACCGCCTAGGAAGTCCTCGCGAGCGCGTTGGCCAAAGCGGACAATATCATGCTGAGTTGGGCAGGGCTATGACAAAGCCCACGCTAAGCCCAGGCCCAATATAAATTAACATGTTTAGAACTCTTTAGATTTTGTTTAAATGGCCAAATTCATTAAATAAAGCATAATTAATGCAATACTTTAAAAAAAAAATTGGAGGCTTCCTTAAGATGTTATTGGGATGAAAAACATATTAAAGAAGAAAGAAAAATATACCATTAAAAGCATTCCGACTAATTATCATATCCTCAAGAATCCACATCTTGCATATAATTTCAAAAGGAAAGAAACATATACATTGAAAATTTTACATATAAACTTGTAATAAATATAGAATAAACTAACGAAACTTTCTTCCACCTTGATATCTTATCTTTTTTGGAGAAAAAAAAATACTACAAATGATCGGTACAAAATTAGCATGAGTTTTGGCCTTTGCCCATTTAGTACGCCAAGGATGAATAATTTTGATCGATGTACAAAAAAAGTTCAAGGAAGTTTTTTTAGAAAAAAATAGTTGTAAGTTTTATTTTAAGATATATATTTTAAAATTACATTTTTAGATATTTTATATTTTTTTCATGGTCCCATTAGGTGGATTTCATGTTAGAAATATATATTTTTTGCTACATCAAAAGGGTTACACAGCAACATAATATATATATATATATATATAAAAGGGAAAGAAATGGACACAAAAATAGAAATTGAGAAAGAACTGTTGTTCCGAGTACACAGATACGTAATTCAGTATTTAGGAATACAGATCCTCTCAACAGTGAATCAAACTAAGTATAAAAACAGAGTTACAGAAAGTGATCTTTGAATTGAAATTCTCTTACTGTTTGAAGGCAGAATAACAGTACTTCGTTATTGTCTTTTACGGAACTCAGAAATTCGCAAGTAGAAGGCAGATCAAGGCTAGTGTTTAACACTATGTCCTTAAGACAAATTTCGCCCCTGCAATGGTGCTAACAGGCTCCAGTGGCTTCTGTCTCCCAGGATACAATGATCAACACACAGTAGCAGCACTGCAAAACTGTGTGACTGTTTGAACCAGAGTGCAACAGCAGGACTCTCTCTTCTTGACTATGCAGACTCGAAATTGTGCAACAGCAGCAGTGAATTGGATGATTGAAAAACGAATGGGATTGAGTGTTTAAATAGACTGCTGCAGGAAACCTTTCAATGGAGTTGCATCTGTTCAGAACAGTGACTGTTCAGTGAACAGATGCTTCTTCTTTGGACACACCCTTTCACAAATGAAATGACACACACCTCTTGGACACACCCCATTTAAATCCAAAAAAGAAATTATTATTTTAATAAAAATTTCTCCAAAAAATTAATAATGGGTAGTGGGCCGAGCCAGGCCCGACCCGCACGTGAAGCCCAGGCCCGGTCCGGTCCGGGTCGGGGCGGGGCGGGGCGCGCGCGCGCGTGTGTGGTGGTGACCAGGTGGTGACCCAACAAAGATCTACGTCCTCCCTCCTCCACAAAAGTGGGATGTCCCTTGGGGCTCATCTTATACCACTAAGGTAAACATATTTATACCAAAGAAATGTATTGCTCTCAAGCAATGTGGGAAGCAAGTTTTTCACTTCCCTTTCTTTCCATGTTTAACATGTTCAAGTAGTATTGTTTAGGAGGCAATTTCTCATTCACTCCTTAATGGATTAGAGCAACCCAATACATGTCTTTAATCTACTCATAGAGTAGATTACATTCCCATGTATTCCCACCTAAAACTATAAGTGGGTCCCACTTTTAGTTTGGCATAAAGATGGCCAAAAATTAGTGGGTCCTCTAGCCATTTTTCCAACAATCCCCCACATGAATGAAATTGACTGAAAACAATGAAATGATATGCAGACACACAGAGAGAGTACAATTGGAAATTTTCTGTATAGAGAAAGGTAGCTTGTGGCCTTGAACCTTCCCTTGTGAAGTACTATCGAATTTACTGGTCGAACAGTGAACATGATGTCTTGAACTGCTCAACCTTTTGTGTAAACCGAGACAATAGAGTTCACACAGAATCTTTCCGGACACAGTTGGTTCTAATGATTGTGTTCATTTTGGCCCTGAACAATGCCTGGTTTTCATGAGTGCTTTAGAGAATTTAGCCTTATTATTCTCATAGAAACGGCCCAGTTCACACTCACATAGGTGATTCTTATTAAGAGTATCATGCTATACCCCACTTGATTAGTCAAGATATAAGAATCATTAAAAGCTTTGCTTACCCTAATCTTCGCTACAGGTATCACTATTATTATTATAGGAATGAGCAGGAGATATTATCTCCATAGTGATATCGTTAAGTCACACACAATTCGGTTGTCCCTTTGAACCTAGATCTTGGGATCTCCAGTCAGCTAGGTTGGGTTGCCATTATGGCGACTTTTCATTCATAGGCTTTAAGCCCATTCCCCTCGATGAACGATTTACTTGCTCTCTTGCTAAACCTTTGGTAAAGGGATCCGCAATGTTATCCATGGACTTTATGTACTCAATAGTCATAATGCCATTAGAGAGCAGTTGTCGCACGGTATTATGCCTCCGACGAATATGTCGAGACTTACCGTTATATATGGTACTCTGCGCCCTACCAATTGCTGATTGACTATCGCAATGAATGCAGATAGGAGGCACAGGTTTTGACCATATCGGAATATCTTCTAGGAATTGACGAAGCCATTCAGCTTCTTCGCCAGCTTTATCCAGTGCAATAAACTCAGATTCCATAGTGGATCTAGCAATGCATGTTTGTTTAGAAGATTTCCATGATACCGCTGCACCACCAAGTGTGAATAGATATCCACTTGTGGATTTGGAATCATTGGTATCTGATATCCAGTTGGCATCACAGTAGCCTTCAAGTACTGCTGGATATCTCGAGTAATGCAATCCATAGTTTTGGGTGTATTTTAAATATCTTAAAACCCTGACTATGGCCTTCCAATGGTCTGATCCTGGGTTACTTGTGTATCTACTCAGTTTACTAATAGCATATGCAATGTCAGGACGAGTGCAATTCATGACATACATTAGGCTCCCAATTATTTGCGCATATTCGCATTGTGATATGCCTTTTCCAGTATTTTTGGATAGATAGATACTAATATCTATAGGTGTTCTCGCTGGACTGCTATTATCTTGATTATATTTCTGGAGTATTTTCTCAATATAGTGCGATTGAGATAATATCAGTCCATCCGATGATTTAGAAATTTTAATTCCTAGTATGACATCAGCAACACCCATATCTTTCATATCAAACTTATTGTTTAACATTCGCTTGGTAGCTTGAATGATTTCATCATTACTACCCATAATCAGCAAATCATCAACATATAAGCAAATAATGACACAGTCATTGTTAGTGCTCTTGACATATACACACTTGTCACATTCATTGATCTTAAACCCATTTGACATCATCAAACTGTCAAATTTTTCATGCCATTGCTTAGGTGCTTGTTTTAATCCATATAGAGATTTGACAAGTCGACAAACTTTCTTGGTTTGTCCTGGAGCATTAAACCCTTCGGGTTGTTCCATATATATTTCCTCATCTAATTCACCATTTAAGAAAGCGGTCTTTACATCCATTTGATGTATCTCAAAATTGTATATCGCAGCAATTGCAATTAACATTCGAATGGATGTTATCCTCGTAACTGGTGAATAAGTGTCGAAATAATCCAAGCCTTCTTTTTGTCTGTACCCTTTAACAACAAGCCTGGCTTTGTATTTTTCAATTGATCCATCTGCTTTCATCTTTCTCTTGAATATCCACTTGCACCCAAGAGTTTTGCAACCTTGTGGAAGATCCACTAGTTCCCACGTATGATTTTGCAAAATGGATTCAATTTCACTGTTTATTGCCTCTTTCCAATATTGTGCATCGGGACAGGACACCGCTGCTTTAAAGCTTTGAGGCCCATCTTCTAACAAAAGTGTTAGAAAATCTGGACCAAATGTTTTTGATGTTCTAGCCCTCTTACTCCGTCTAGGTTCATCAATCTCTTGTTGGTTTTGTTCACTGCTATTAGCAGTATCTTGAGTTCGTTTAAGAGAACTTGATTCCTGCGAGGGTTTATTAGGAAATACGTGTTCAAAGAACGATGCATTCCTTGACTCAATAATAGTGTTATGATGCATATCAGGAATCTCAGATTTGTGAATTAGAAACCGATACGCACTGCTATTATGAGCATACCCAATGAAAACACAGTCAACTGTCTTTGGTCCTATTTTAACCTTTTTAGGTGTAGGAACCGCCACTTTAGCCAAACACCCCCACACTTTCAAGTATTTGTAAGTAGGCATTCTGCCTTTCCACAACTCGTAAGGGGTCTTATTGGTTTTCTTTTGAGGTATTCGGTTAAGAATATAATTTGCGGAGAGTATAGCATCCCCCCACAAATTTTGAGGTAATCCAGAACTTATTAACATAGCATTCATCATTTCTTTTAAAGTTCTGTTTTTCCTTTCAGCAACACCATTTTGCTGAGGTGAATAAGGAGCGGTAGTTTGGTGTATAATACCATGCTGTGAACAAAATTCACCAAAAGGTGATTCATTCACCTCCTCTATCGCTTCTTATCACCTTGATTTTCTTCTCAAGTTGATTCTCAACCTCATTCTTGTAATGTTTGAACATTTCCAAGGCCTCATCTTACTTCTCAGTAAGTAAACATAACAGTATCTTGTGCAATCATCAATGAATGTAAGAAAATATTTCTTACCACCTTTAGTTTGAACAAACTTGAGGTCACATATATCAGAATGAATTAACTGAAGAGGTTCAGAAGTTCGTTCAATTGAATGAAAAGAAGTTCTAGTTAGTTTAGCTTCTACACATGTTTCACATTTGATATTTGAATCAAAACTGCATTTAGGCAAACATTCCATATTAACTAATCTACGCAAAGCATCATAGTTAACATGACCTAATCTACCATGCCACACATTAGAAGACTCAAGCATATAAGCAGAAGAATTTTTCTTATTAGGTACAATGGTCATTACATTCATTTTAAAGAGCCCATCGCTCATGTACCCTTTGCCCACGTACATCCCAGACTTAGTGAGGACAAACTTATCCACCTCAAATACAAGTTTGAAACCCTTCTTACTCAGTAGTGAGCCTGATACCAGATTCTTACGAATATCAGGTACATGCAGCACATTGTTGAGGGTGAGTTCCTTTCCAGAAGTCATTTTCAATACCACCTGTCCCTGGCCTTCAACCTTAGAAGAAGCAGAGTTGCCCATGAAGAGTTGTTCTCCGTTTGTAGCATGATAAGTGGAGAACATGTCTTTATTGGAGCAGACATGTCGAGTGGCCCCAGTGTCCACCCACCATTCTCTGGTGTTGCCAACCAGATTGACTTCTGAGACCACAGCAGAAAGATTGATGTCTGAAACATCAGTGGAGAGATTGTCCATTTCTGTCATGTTGGCCTGCGCTGGTTTCTTACTTGTATTTCCTTGGTCCTTGCGTTTACGACAGTCCTTAGCACGGTGGCCTGGTTTGTCGCACACATAGCAATTCCCTTTGAACTTCTTGTTGTCCTTGGGACCTTGTCTTTGACCATTGGAAGGGTTCTTCCTCTTCTTGGGGTTCTGCCCATGTTCCACCACATTAGCCTTAGCTTCAGTGAAGGTTTTTCCTGCTTTTTTCTCAGATGCACGATTGTCTTCCTCTATCCTCAATCTGACAATCAGGTCTTCAAGTCTCATCTCCTTTCGCTTATGCTTAAGGTAGTTCTAAAATCCTTCCAAAGTGGTGGCAATTTTTCAATGATTGCTGCCACTTGGAAAGACTCACTAAGAGACATTCCTTCTGCATGAATTTCATGGAGAATGACTTGAAGTTCCTGAACTTGATTGATTACTGCCTTGGAATCACTCATCTTGTAGTCAAGGAATCTGCCAACAACGAACTTCTTCATTCCGGCATCTTCAGTCTTGTACTTTTTGTCAAGTGAATCCCATAATTCCTTAGCAGTCTTCAATGAACAATACACATTATATAATGTGTTGTCTAGTCCATTGAGTATATAGTTTCGACAGAAGAAGTCAGCATGCTTCCAAGCATCTACAGCAGCAACAACTTGCTTGTCTGTCTCATCTTCTTTTAAAGCAGGAGCTTCTTCATGGAGGAACCTAGCCAAGTTCAGGGTAGTGAGATAAAACAACATTTTCTGTTGCCATCTCTTAAACTCTGTACCATTGAACTTCTCAGGTTTCTCCCCATGGTTCACCAAACAGGGCCATGGGTACTGACTGGAGTATTCTTCTCAATACCCATAACTGTATCCAACACAAAGAATTTTTGCAGAATTAATATTAATGTAAACAGTAACTCAAAGTGGTTACTTATAGAAAACTGACAGAACAGACTACAGGTCTGCTTACTATAAACAGTAACTCAAAGTGGTTACTTATGGAAAACTTACAGAACAGATTACAGGTCTGCTTAATGTAAAAGAGAGATACTTAGTTTTACAGTACTAGTTTCATCAAAGAAGAAGTAGAAACCAGCAGTAAAACTAACATAAACCGAAACCAGAAATACTGAATTAAATATGATAACAGAGTGTACTCTGTTGGAGAGATGAATGAAATTTGTCTTACTAAGTATAAAAACAGAGTTACATATCTGTGTACTCGGAACAACAAGAACAAATCAACCCAAAACACCATGAAACTGCAAGCAGTCCACTTGGCTACAGGAGCTGATGGAACTGAAGCTCAACCTTGTGAGGACGGATGTTGAAATCATAGTTATTGACTTCCTCATTTTATTCAAGTTCTAATGTTGAAATTATATTTGAAATATTTGCTTGAATTCATTATAATGTAATGATTCAATGTATACCCTGATTAAAAACATTGACTCGCAATTCATTTTAAAAAATTAGTACAATTCCTCTCAAATATTATGACCATAAATCGCGCATAAAAAAAAAAGTCATACGATGAATAGGCAAAACCCTAACTCATCTCTACAAAATATGATCAATTTTTCCTTCCCCCACCTATTTACCAAAATCTCTCTTTTCCCTACTTCCAATTGTTCTTCGATTCCAATATGTTTTACAAGTTTTAATTATGTACAAGGACCCGTTTCAAATCTATTTACCCATAAACAAATCACATGGCATTTAGAAAAACAATACAAGGTGATGAGTCAGGCCCAAGTGGCCTAGAATATGATGAGCCAGATCCAAATCCACCAGGGAAGCCCAGGTCCAGATCCACGGAGTGACCAAGTCAAGGCAGGCATCTACGTCGCTTTGGAAGCAGTCCCGCTTCTACCAATTCCTGCGGAGAATATCTCACCTGCCTCAACCTGGCCCGTCCCTCGAGGACAGCTCTGAGGCTCCAAAGAGAAGTCGTCCCCATCTGTTAGGGGATGACTATAAATAGAGGAGCCCTCTTATCACTGAGGGGATGAACATCTTACTCTCTCTCTCTCTCGCTTGTAATCCACCTTATCAATCAAAGATCACCATATTCAAAGTGGACGTAGGTCATACAGACCGAACCACTATAAATTCCCTCTCTCTCTCTCATTTATTTAGTACATTTTCACCTAGCATTTATTACTTGACCGGTGGTGTCCGAAATCCTATTTTGGCATCATCACAAGGTAAGGGAATTATCGAGTTTTTTACCTTCTTTATATTTGATAGATAGAGTTGAGAGATGCTTCACCCGAATCCTGGGTGGCTGTCCCAGTAAATTGATTTGGATATATAGGAAATGAGGAATAAGATGAAAGCGGCTACACCTAAAAGAGTTTAGGAAGGATGATCTTGTTCCTTGTCTTTGGAGTGGGACACAAAAGAATTAGTGTGAGATGGTTGTATGGTATCGGTTTTGGAGACTTGAAATGACTTCTAGAATCTAGATGAGACAAAGAATAGAGAGTGAATGAATAGCCTAGTAAAAATCAATAGAGGTGTGCAGTTACCAATTTTGATGATGAGAGTTACATATCGCACGGCCTTTTGCAAGAATTGAACAGCCGGTATATTTATGAAAGGAAGGAAGATATTTTTTAATAGGATTTAAATAGTGAAAGGTGAAGAATATTCAAAATCAAAATCAAAATTAAATGCCTAATTTTTGCAATTGGAAATGGTCTCTTTCATTATATACTAGGGAAATACCCCCGTGCTTAGCACGAGCAATGGAAGGGAAAGTTGCGGGGAGTGAGTAATAAATGGTATTTATTGAATTGAATTTGATTAAATAAGAATAAAAGAAAATCAGATATTGGAATTGATAATGGTTGTTACGTCAAAGTTGTGGGGGATTGTCAAAATCAATTGGAGCTGATTTCAGTCTCTTTCATATTTAATAATAGAGGGCTTCGGTCGGAGGTCCCTCAAAGCATGACTTTGTTGCAAACAGTTCACAAAAAACTTTAGTCACAATTTTATAAATTGTTGCTAACTAATTTTTAATTTGTGGAATCGAGGTTATAAAAGTTTTACTCAAATAAGAGGGAACAATGCTAGTATATAAACAAGATCGAGCACAAAGGGTTCCTCTACAATATGATCCATTATTTTCCATTTTTTTTAAACAATAATGTATGATTTATTTGAATTTCTATAGAAGTTCATAGGGATTATTTTGAACAATATTAGGTTTATCACATATTTCAACATTGACTGTTAAACGCATATTAACGGTTGAAATTAAAAAATCAGAGTTTTAAGTTAAAAACTTTAGAACCCCCAATTCGCGATGCGGAGGGATTGGAGGCCCTGAAGTTAAAATCCAACTTTAGGCCTTGATGTTACATTCCGAATAGATGGAGATGGAGGATGACGTTGTAAGGAAATTACTTTTAGGTCTTTTACTTAGACCACAAGTCCTTACCTTTCCATAAATTGTGGTCATTATAGGAATTCCGTTTTCAAAGGATACATGCTATCTCTTAATCATATAAGGTTTCCTAAAGAGATATATTCCATAACAAACTCTACCTTGATGGACGGTTGAGATTAAAACTAATGGAATTCTAATTGGAATATAATTGGTCCTCTCTCCACCTATAAAAAGAGTCTTTATTCCATCATAAAGACTCACTCACAAAATTCAACACATTAAGGCTTATAGGCAAGGAGAGAGAAACTGAAGTTATTCCCTAAAGTTTTCTTGACGGATCTCAACATCAACATCAGACAGCAGGATCGGAAAGCTCTCTGCATCAAGATGTCTGGAGGTAATCTTTAATTAAATCCTACTAGTGATAATCATGATGTTCTCGATCTTAGAGTTCATGTTAATAATAGACTAACATGTGGTATCAGAGCCAAGTTATTAAAGAACACATGATCGTCCATTAATAATAGGATAACACCCACAGAGGTTGCCGTGCAATACGAGTCATACAAACGGTTTTCCCCTGTGGACGAATAATGGGGTATACTTGTCTCATTGGAGGCACTCAAGGACAGAATTTGTGAATGCCATCACTGTAACAAAACATGCATGAACTTCTTTGTTTTTGGAAAAATCTGTGCGTGGACTTTGGGGATCATGAAGCGTGGATCTCACGATTCCACCTTAACCTTATTTGGGAAAAGTGAACTTCTCAAGAGGAAGTGCATCACAGACGCAAAAGAAACAGAACCCAAGAACTTTCTTCTTGGTTTGGAGGTTCTCCTGACCATCGAATTTGTGTGTCCCCACAATCCTATTGGCCATGACACCATCTTTTCCTTATCTTTTATTTTATTATAACACATATACGTGTTGTGTAACGCCTTGAAAGTTGAAAGTTGAAACTAAAACGGCGGATTTTTTAACACGTACACTTGTGCCGTCATCACTTCAACATTCCAGATGGTGGACCGTGGTCCCTTTTATTAAATAATGGTTGAAACACACTTAATGGCTAATAAAAGTAATGGGTTGGCAAGAATGGTGGCCCACCTTTGATGTCCATCTCAAGTTACCTTACTGGATGAATGAATTTTTTTTTTTTTTTTTTTACTTTACTCGTATTACACGGCATCAAGTAAAACCGTGTCTTGATGAGATTGGAAGTAGGTGGTGGGCCACAGATACTCTCTTCATGATTCCTTGATGGTATCATGTTCATTACAGTAAAAGTAATGAATTATCTCCAACGTTGACGCCAGAAAGTCCCTCGTCATGCTTGTGGGTAATTGGTTTATGGATCTTAAAATAATGGCCTCATGTTCTTTATGTGTCTCAAACAAATCTCAATCAAATTGGAGATGGCCCCACTTTTGATGATCAATATGATAGCCCATATCCAATTACAAAAAAAAAAAAAAAAAAAAAAAAAAAAAAAACGGAGGACTGCCCTCCGGGGTTCGGGCATCTTTATCAGTATGTTTCATATAACGAATGATCAATTATGTCTACATGTAATATATAATGTTATCTATTCATATTAAGCTAATTTTGATCATCAAAGTTGTATGCTTAAGGTTAGGTCTCACCACAGTGACCCTAACAATTAAATACTGATATTTGGCCTTAATAGTACCATCATAATGTTTACTTTTACCATTGTTCAAGCGCATGAAGAATTTAGTCGCCCACAGGCAGATTATAATCATACGTTTGAATAATAATTTAGGAGTGTTTGTTTATACATGGACCAAAGATATCCACAGATATCTTACTTGTTCTAATTAAAAGTAACATCACTCATTTGCACCACCTTGAATATAATGACCTTAGATGGTATAATGTGTAGAAATTTTGGTGACTACCCACAGGAGCACCCAAATTTCTTTTTGTCATATATATTCATATATTATGCATGTGTTGTCTTATTTTAATAAAAACCTTATTGTTATATCTCTATTGCAGTTATTGTACCCACTAATCTGAATTCGCATGCTACCTCTGTCACTAAACTCAATGGAACCAACTTTTCCGAATGGAAAGAGCAAGTTGAGTTCACATTGGGGGTACTTGAACTGGATATGGCTCTTCGTAAAGATAAGCCGGCTCCACTCACTGCCACAAGTAACGCTGAAGAAAAGTCCCTCTTTAATACTTGGGAGAGGTCTGACAGACTAAGCACTATGTTTTTACGAATGACTATTGATGCTAACATCAAAACATCCCTTCCTACACCTGAGAATGCTAAGGACTTTATGAAAGCCATTGAAGATAGGTTTAAGACTGCAGACAAATCCCTTGCTGGGAAACTAATGGCAGATCTTACAACCATGAAGTTTGATGGCACTCGCTCAATGCATCAGCATGTCATTGAGATGACCAACCTTGCTGCTAAACTAAAGAATTTGGGACTATCCGTGGATGAGGCTTTTCTCGTCCAATTTAACCTAAACAGTTTACCTCCTCAGTACGGGCCTTTCCAAATTCACTACAACACTATTACGGAAAAGTGGACAGTGAATGAATTGGCCAACAAACTGGTTCAAGAGGAGGCCAGGCTGAATCAACAAGGTATTAAAGTAGCTCATCTCGTTCAAGGAGCTGGAAACAAAGCTGGGAAAAAGAAAAATTCAGGCCAGAAAAGGGCACCACCCAAATCTAATGAGGCCGGTCAGAACCCCAAGAAGAAAAAGAAGGAAAACTTATGCAAATTTTGCAAGAAACCTGGACATTTTCAGGCAGACTGCATTAAACGTAAAGAATGGTTCGAAAAGAAAGGTAACCCTCTGGGTTTCGTAAGTTATTTCGAATCACATCTTACTTATGTTTCTTCTGATACTTGGTGGATTGACACTGGTGCTAATGTTCATGTTTCCAATTCAATGCAGGGATTCCTTACGATCCAAACCATAAACCCAAGTGAGAATTTCCTTTTTATGGGCAACAAAGACAAAGCTCCAGTTGAAGCCATTGGCACTTTTCGTCTTGTTTTAGATAGCGGTTATCAGTTAGACTTATGTCAAACTCTTTATGTTCCGTCTATTTCCCGTAATTTGGTTTCTGTAAGCGCACTTGATAAAGATGGTTACTCGTTTGAATTAGGAAATGGTAATTTCAGTTTACTTAAGAATTCTAGTCGTATTGGTTCTGGAATTTTGTTTGATGGGCTATACAAGTTCCATCTTAACGGTCAAATTGCTGAAACCCATCTTACCCTGCATTCTAAGGAAACCAAACGAAAGTCATCTAAAAATGACTCTTATTTCTTGTGGCATAAAAGACTGGGTCACATATCCAGTGAAAGAATCAGACGATTAGTAAAAGATGGTGTCCTTCCGGATCTAGATTTTACTAATATTAAGGTATGTGTGGATTGTATTAAAGGCAAATCAACAAAACACACAAAGAAAGGAGCCACAAGAAGTACTCAGCTTCTTGAAATAATTCATACAGACATTTGCGGACCCTTTGATGTTCCAACCTTTGGGGGAGAAAAGTACTTCATTACCTTTATTGATGATTACTCACGTTATTGTTATTTATACTTGTTGCATGACAAATCTCAGTCTGTGAATGCTGTACAAGTGTTCATTACTGAAGTCGAAAGGCAACTAGATAAAAAAGTGAAAATCATAAGGTCAGATAGAGGTGGTGAGTTTTATGGTAGGTATGACGAAACAGGACAACATCCTGGACCTTTTGCAAAACTTCTTCAAAAGCTTGGAATTGTTGCCCAATACACAACGCCTGGTTCTCCATGGCAGAATGGTGTAGCTGAAAGGCGAAATCGTACATATATGGAAATGGTTAGATCCATGATGAGTCATGCTAACTTACCTATATCCTTGTGGATGGATGCTCTACGCACAGCTGTTTATATCTTAAACAGGGTTCCCAGTAAGGCAGTTCCAAAAACACCATTTGAACTGTGGAAAGGATGGAAACCTAGTTTAAGACATCTCCAAATTTGGGGTTGTCCAGCTGAGGCTAGAGTCTACAATCCACATGAAAAGAAATTGGACCTTAAAACGATCAGTGGTTACTTTATAGGTTACCCAGAAAAGTCCAAAGGATTTAGGATTTACTGCCCTAACCATAGTACGAGAATTGTTGAAACCGGTAATGCTAGATTCTTTGAGAATGGCGAAATCAGTGGGAGTAATAAAACTCAAGATGTGATCATTCAGGAAATCAGGGTACCTATCCCTTTACCCTCTATTCCAAAAGATGTTGGAAATCATCCCGTTGTTGAACCATTTAACAATGAGGAGAATCCAATCAATAATCACCAACTCCATCATGAGATTGTCGCCAATGAACATATGGATGAAGCACCAGAGGAACCAGCATTAAGAAGGTCTCAAAGACAAAGGAGATCAGCTATTTCCGATGATTATATGCTTTACCAAGTAGAATCTGCAGAAGGGACAATTAAAGACCCGGTTTCTTATTCACAAGCCATTAAGGACGTTAATTCTAGTAAATGGATTGATGCCATGACAGATGAATTGAAATCTATGGATGAAAATCAAGTATGGGAAGTTGTTCAATTGCCTCCAGGACACAAACCAGTTGGCTGTAAATGGGTCTTTAAGACCAAACGCGACTGCAAAGGCAATATTGAACGACATAAAGCCAGGCTTGTTGCCAAAGGTTTTAATCAGAAAAAAGGCATTGATTATACTGAGACCTTTTCCCCTGTGTCTAGGAAGGATTCTCTTAGAATTATCATGGCATTAGTAGCTCACTATGACCTCGAGTTACATTAAATGGATGTGAAAACCGCTTTTCTTAATGGAGACTTAGAAAAAGAAGTATACATGCGTCAACTTGAAGGCTTCATAATTGAAGGTCAGGAAGAAGACATGGTCTGCAAACTTAAGAAATCAATATATGGACTGAAACAAGCTTCGAGGCAATGGTACTTAAAGTTTCATAAAATCATTACTGCCTTCGATTTCACAGAAAACATGGTTGACCCTTGCATATACCTCAAGATCAGTGGGAGTAAGTTCATATTTTTGGTTCTGTATGTTGATGACATACTATTGGCTAGTAGCGACCTTGGTTTATTACATGCTACAAAGGATTATCTCTTTAAGAATTTTGAAATGAAAGATATGGGAGAGGCTTCCTATGTGATAGGAATAGAAATATTCCGTGATAGGTCACTTGGTATTTTGGGGTTATCTCAGAAAGCATATATTGACAAAATTCTAGAGAGATTTGGCATGATGACATGTTCCTCTAGTCCTGTTCCACTGCATAAAGGAGACAAACTTGATCTTACGCAGTGTCCACAGAACGAATTGGAACGTAAAGAAATGGAAAAATATCCTTATGCTTCTCTAGTAGGGAGTCTGATGTATGCACATGTCTGTACAAGACCTGACATTAGTCATGCTGTTGGCATGCTGGGTAGATTTCAAAGCAACCCAGGAATCGCTCATTGGAAAGCTGCAAAGAAAGTACTGAGATACCTCAAGGGAACAAGAAATTATATGCTCACATACAGAAAATCAAGTCACCTACAGGTGACTGGTTATTCCGATTCAGATTTTGCTGGATGTCCTGATACCAGACTTTGCACTCTTGGTTATGTGTATCTTTTATGTGGAGGTGCAATATCATGGAAAAGTCAGAAATCAGAGTTACTTTACACATCCACCATGATGGCTGAGTATGTGGCATGTTATGAGGCTGCAATTCAAGGAACATGGTTGCGTAACTTTGTCTCTCAGTTTGGAGCTTTGAGTTTCATCTCTAAGCCACTAACTCTTTACTGTGACAATGAAGCTGCAACCTTTTTCTCCAAGCATGACAGGATATCTAAGGGAGCCAAACACATGGACCTTAAATATCTATCACTGAAGCAAGATGTGAGGTTACATAAATTTGTAATTGAGTCCATACGTACAGATTTCATGGTTGCAGACATATTCACGAAAGGACTACCTCCAAAGACCTTTCAGGGTCATACTGAAAGCATGGGTCTTGTAGATAGTTCTTGATTATTATTTTCTGCCTTATATTTCTCTGCTTGTATTGGACATTTATTGAGCTCTTAATGAAAATCTACATCTGCCATTTCTGTTTTTCCATTGTGTACATATTTATGTTTGGATGAATAATAAACAGAAACAGTCTTTCACCAAAGACATTATGAGACCATTACGTAAATCTCTTATTATGGTCTAGTTATGCAGGTTGTAAATGACGTAGTACATGGAAGTAAGCATGTTGCAAAATAATGTGTGCACGCCATGACTCTCATTCACAACCGAATTAGCTAAGACACTTATGATAACCGACTAAAGAAGTGTTTAGCATATAATGCGCGCCTTATGATTCCTAAAATGAAAACATTAATGGATCTTCCTATTGACCAAGTGGGAGACTGTAAGGAAATTACTTTTAGGTCTTTTACTTAGACCACAAGTCCTTACCTTTCCATAAATTGTGGTCATTATAGGAATTCCGTTTTCATAGGATACATGCTATCTCTTAATCATATAAGGTTTCCTAAAGAGATATATTCCATAACAAACTCTACCTTGATGGACGGTTGAGATTAAAACTAATGGAATTCTAATTGGAATATAATTGGTCCTCTCTCCACCTATAAAAAGAGTCTTTATTCCATCATAAAGACTCACTCACAAAATTCAACACATTAAGGCTTATAGGCAAGGAGAGAGAAACTGAAGTTATTCCCTAAAGTTTTCTTGACGGATCTCAACATCAACATCAGACAGCAGGATCGGAAAGCTCTCTGCATCAAGATGTCTGGAGGTAATCTTTAATTAAATCCTACTAGTGATAATCATGTTGTTCTCGATCTTAGGGTTCATGTTAATAACAGACTAACAGACGTGAAAGCTCATCTGGCAGCTCAAAGTTAAAATATAAAATTACATTTCAATCATCATATAAACTTTTAAGTAAACTGTACACAGCTGTTGAGACTTAACATTAGGACCTAAAATTGAATTCCAACTTTCAGTAACTAAGACATTAAAAGTATTGAATTAATTTCAAATGAATGGATATTATATGAAATTTTATTACAAAAATTAAGAAAAATAACTAATTTATATATGCATATATATAATATTTTTAATAATTATTATAAAAGAGGTGTAGCAAATAATAGTGATACCATGAAATAGTGTAGCAAATAATATTAAAGACTTTTTATTGTCTGAATATTCATGAGCACAGACCATTTCAGTCGGAATGGTTTGTGAGTTCTGAATAAACCTATGACTACCAGCTACAAGAAAAGACCTCCATATTCGAAGTTGCAATCGGATCTATTTATTAAAAAGAATCGATTCGTTGATTGTTTGACTCCTGTATCTTTATAAATTTAAAAATAAATATTTTTTATAGTGATCTCAAACTCATCATAATTTATAATTTTAAAAATCTCTCAAATATATGATTAAATTCATACATAAACCAATTCAGTTCTATTTGAGTATTTTTTTCTTAAATAAATAGCAATAAATACAAATATAACTTGAAAAAGAAAATTTGTTTTTACATTGAAAATATGTTATAATTCTCAACAATTTTAATAATAATAGAATCTGTAAAACTAGCCCTGCCATATCCAAGTGCTCAATCTTTTACACAAAGTTTTCTTCTTCTTTTTTTTATTTGGGAACTCTTGTTATTAGAATGTTAGAAACTTATCATATTGTCTTATCAGATTAAATGAGCTTTCTTTTATTGTGCATATTGTTTAGTTAATGCTAACATAGTTACGGTCTTAGTAATTTGGGGCTAAACTTATGTTCATAGAAATGAAATTTCAGTTAATTAGATAGATAGATAGATAGATAGAGAGAGAGAGAGAGAGAACAAAAACGGCGATTTTAGTCATTTTTTATGATACAAAATGAACAAGTTCAAGAATTGAACAATATCTCATAGCAAACTGTAAATATTATACAAAAGAAGAATATTTGGGACTCAAAGATGCAAATCAAACATCAGGTATAAATTATATTTTTCACTAATTTCACTTTAGAATTTGTAATCTAAATCATCTCATTATACTGTTGTACATTTCAATCGTATCACTTTGCCACCTTCCATCTAATTTATTGACAAAAAATATGTGTATCGAGTTCAATAGACACGTGGTATTTTTTTATCATATTTAACGATAACTAAAAGGGACAAATTAGAACTAGATTAAATATACATGAGTAAAATGGGATAATTTAAAGTACATGTCTGTTAGTTTTATTGGTCTCAATCCATTAGATTGATTAAATTAATTAATTAATTTATTTATTTATCAATATATTCATGCTTACCTTTCATGAGATGAATGATGTTTTATTGTATACTTGCACGTAACCAATACGAATGACATAATGGTTCATGAGATGAACCAGAGTCCACAAGTATATTACATGTAACACGTGTATATGGATGAGATCCATATACGGGAGACATGTGTAACAAATCTTATACTTAAACACAACCAGTGATGAGACTGAACATCTCATACTGACAAGATTGCAATACTCTGATCATTATGAGATAGTGTGATTTGTCTTTATCACCAGAATGTAAAATTCTGGATTATAGTGCTGGTACATTGGATGTATTGAATGACCATGAGAAGCACCTTATAAACACTGTCTTTACTTTAAGGTCTGCTCTCATAATTCCCTAACAATAGGCTCTCAATCCTGAGACATTAATGAACTCAAGTTTCTACCTATTCATATGCTTTGAGTCACCAATGAGTGAGGCCAATTGTAGGTCAACACCTCGGTGATTTGGGTATGTGGTAGTAGAGCTGTGTGAACATTCAATGGTTAAGATGAAATCTATCTTTAATATCCCCTTCTGCTAATTAATGGATTTATCATTGGTAAATGCGCACTCATTCGGATTAAGAGTTAATTGGAAAGGTACATCTGATCATTATAATTAATTAGGGCTTAAGGATAATAAGATATGAACCTAGTTTGGAAGACAAGTTGAATTGATCCATGGATATTGATAGAGGGATCTACTTGTGTTAATGTGGAAGTTTAGGGTCTTTCATGTAATATTCCTAAGACTGGAGTTCAATTGCATTTATATAGTGGAGTTATTTACAATTAACTATGGGTTCGGATTGCACATGAGATATGGGGTCGCGAGTCCCAATTGGAGCAGCTTTCTAAGGAATCCCTAATGGTCTTCACGCTAGCCCAAGTTATTAGAAAGTTTCTAATTCTAGTTGAACTTTAAAGGAGAGTTACTAAGTGAGACTTCAAATAGTTGTAGTAGTAAGCTACTAATTATTAATGGAAGTGGGACTTCTATTTTAATTAGAAAAGAGAATGTTATTAATTATAATGGAAGTGAAACTTCTATTTAAATTATATTTAAATTAGAAAGAAGAGACTTACTAATAATTAATTGAAGTGAGACTTCTATTTCGATTAGTAAGAGGAGTTTGCAAAAACTATAAAAAAAGGAGAGGGTTGGACGTCCCATGAAGCTATTATGCTATAGGGATTCACGCCCAATGGAACATAAGTCCAAGCGTTGGACGTCCACACCCTTCTTGTGGAAGAGTTGCACATCTTGGTTTTCTCCTCTTCTCTCTTCTAAGTTCTCTTCTAGTTTTCTTCTAGTCCCTAGTAGTTTCTCTTGGAGATCCCACCATCTTCTTGAGAAAAAAATAATCTGATACGGGTAATAACGTGGAAGATCAAGAGGTCTTGGAGATCCTGATTTGATTAGTGAAAGAGTTTCATCATCAAAGAAAACACAACTTTTTCATTAGAGCACAACCGAGCTCCAGAGGTATAATCTTCTTCCTTGTATGTTGTAAATTTTATTGTGGCTTGTTAGTTGCTGTTTCTTTCTTATTGATAGAATTATTTACTGATCATGATGGCTGAGATTGAGGACATGGATTCTGGATTGGGTTTTAGAGCCTTATGGATAGTTGATCACTGCATCAAGTTGGTCAAAAAACTTTGAAACCTATTCTAGAGGCCTACCTATTTCCAACAATTGGTATCAGAGCCTTACCTCATCTCTAATCATGTTAGATCAGTAAGCTTGATTTAATCTTTGCTTGAGATGCGAAGATGATAGAGCAAGGGCTATGTACGGATCAACTTTGATGATTTTGCTTCATTTATTAGTGAATCCATGTTTGGATAGTTACAAAGTGGCTTAATAATGTTGGATGCATGGTAAGAAGCCATAGGAACACTTTGGAAGTGATTTGGAGAAGATTGGACACAAATTGCAGAAACCCAAATTTCTGGTTTCCGTCAGTTCGGTCGATCGAGACCCGTGCTCGGTCGACCGAACTCTAGCAGGTCAATCGATCGAGCCATCTGGTCGGTCGGTCGAAGACACTGGGCAGAAAGTGCAGATTTTTGGATTTTTGGTTTCAGGTCTTTTTTTAAGTCCTATTTTTCTGGCATTGTTTGGCAGCCTATTTTTGTGATTTGTATAGTTGTATGAGATACTAACTTGCGGGTTATGTTGTCCTCTCCATATGGCCCACAAGATTTTGCTTTCTATTTATGGTTATTGGTTTATTTGAAGCTAAGTGTAAAGGGCACGCACCATGGTTAAGGGCAAGGCATGGTGAATTTCCCTATAACCCTTTTATTTCCATGTTTGATTACCATGTAAGTTTCATCGTAGAGACATAGGAATTTATGTAATTTTTTAAATTTGTAAATGTTGGCGATGTCCGAGACGAAGAAGGAAAGTGAAGTTGGACTCCTAATCAAAGAATCTGAAGATTACCAAAAGTGTTTTGAAGTTGCCCAAAGAGTTTGTGGAATTTCAATTTTTTTTTTTTAAGTCCAAGAAGTCTATTCCACATGGGCCATGTGGAGGAGATGACTAGTTTCTAATTTTAGCATTTTCTATTTATGGATGAATGCTTGATTTAGAATGTTTCCAAATCTGATCCAAATATAACAAGTTACTAAAATTGGTCAAATCAAATTAAGTTTTGGAAAAACTTATAATTAGTGTTGATGACCCATGAGATGGAGACATTGGTAACACTAATTTAAGAAACCGAACTTTCCTTAAAATAACTTGACTTGGAACCAATCTTAGATCATATCATGAGATGATTTGATGTCCATATTTATATGTGGGCCCAACTACCTTAAAAGAAAAATCCTCAATTCTGAAAAATTAAGTGGGAGAGGGGCATTTAAATTGAGAAATCCCCATGGTTTTCCACCATAAGTCTATTGTAAGGAAAGTATTAGCCTCGCGCTACCAAGAGTGTGGCCGTTCCTTCGGAGGGCTTTTATTTGTCTGGTTTCTAGATATTGATCTCCATTGGATAGTATTGGTAAGACGTGGTGGGGGTTCACTCCCATAGGCGGTGTTGTCCAAAACGGTTGTCACGCAATATTAGTTGGTGGGTCATACTTAACTAAAATAATGATCTAGTATCCCCAAATATTTGCACCATGTATTTTAGAAATCAAAGCTTATCGGGAGTCATACATTATTTGGTATGAGATACCTAGATAATAATGAATGATGGGGATCATGGATGGTTAGTCTTAATTTTAATTTTAACCAACTTTGATCCGCACCAATCCAAGTGGCATTTGCACTCCCATAGGAGGCATGCCCTAAGGGATTGAGATTCCGATGTGTTCTAAATTTATTGGTTATGAGGATTCTCACATAAATTTGGTAGAATACTAAACCCTAATGTCATTTTTATTCTTTATTGAATGTATGGTTATGTGCAACAGTATATAAAGCATGAATTCGAATATTTCAATCCACTTGCGACTATCCTCAACCAGAATAAGTTGGTGAGATCTAACTGCGTGGACTGGAAAAGAAACCTGGATATTGTCCTGACTGCTTCAGGATACAAATATGTCCTTACCACAACTCCCCTGGATGAGCCCATGCCAGATGCACCACAGGAACAAAAAGACCCTTATGCTAAGTGGACCAAAGACGATGACATGGCCAAATGTTATATACAGGCATCCATGTCTAGTGTTTTGCAACACCAACATCAATCCTTTAAGACTGCATACAATATGATATCGAATTTAAAGGAGATGTTTGTGGAACAGGGCAAGCCTGCTAGGCAGGCAGCTATAAGGGTGCTTATGAGCACTAAGATGGCTGCAGGCACACCAGTACAGGACCACATGCTTAAGATGATGGACTCATTGAATGAGTTAGATATACTGGGTGCTGCGATTGATGCAGAATCGCAAATTGACATAATCCTCGAGTCACTAGTAGATTCATTCAACAATTTTAAGGTCAATTATAATATGAACAAAATGAATCTGACCCTAGCTGAGCTGTCTAGCCAGCTGATAGCGACTGAAGAAATTATGAAGAAGCCAACTGCCCTGATGAAAGAATAAGTCATATGCCAGGTCCAAGCTGAAAGGAAAAGGCCGGAAAGGCAAGAAGAAATCAGTTCCCAAGGGTCCTAAAGCGAAAAATGGTGCTACTAGTGGTGTGGCAAAGGCTAAGGGTGCAGGTACAAAGGAAAAGTGTTACCACTGTGGTATAACAGTGCATTGGAAGAGGAATTGTCCTGATTATCTGTTTAAGAAAAAGACCATAAGTATGATTTATTTCTGAAGTTAGTTTTGCAACTGGTACTTCGGAATCTTGGTGTGTTGACTCCAGTGCAACTAATCACATATGTAACTCGTTGCATGGGTTCAGGGAAACCAAGAGGCTAAGTGATAGAGAAATCATTGTTAACCTAGGATCTAATGCGAAGGCATGAGTGGTTTTAGTGGGAGGTATTACTTTAGTATTTTCAAATAATAAATTGATTTTGTCAGATACTCTTTATGTACAGTCTTTAAGACGGAGTTTAATTTCAATTTCTAGTTTGGTGAATAAAAGTTATTCTATTACTTTTGGTACTGAAGTTGTCATAAAGAAAAATGGTACTTTTATATGTTCTGGCAAGGTAATCAATGAGCTTTATTTGTTAACTCCCACAATATATGAGATACATGATACCGAAATAATTAAGAGACCATCATTAAAGAAGAAGTCACCTTCATCTAATCTAACAAAACTTTGGCACATGAGGCTAGGTCATATAATCCTAAACAGGATTGACAGGCTAGTGAAAGATGGTATCTTGCCTTCATTGGTGGTAGAACCAATGCCTGTCTGCGAGTCCTATCTCGAAGGCAAAATGACCAAAATACCCTTTTCATCCAAGGGCAATAAGGCCAAAGATTTGTTGGAATTAGTCCATACTGATGTGTGTGGACCCATAAATATTAGAGCAAGAGGAGGATATGAGTACTTCATCACTTTCATCAATGATTACTCAAGATATGGATACATATACCTTATGCACCGCAAGTCCGAGGCTTTTGAAGAGTTCAAAGAGTTTCGAGCGGAAACGGAAAAGCAATTAGGTAAAAGTATCAAGACTCTTCGATCAAATCAAGGAGGAGAATATCTCTCTGCTGATTTTATGGGATACTTATCAGAAAATGAGATTTTATCCCAATTGTTTGCTCCTGGTATGCCTCAACAGAATGGAGTAGTAGAAAGAATGAACCGTGCTCTTTTAGATATGATCAGGTCTATGATGAGCTTCTCAGGATTACCTATATTCTTTTGGGGATATGCATTGGACACTGCTATGTACATATTAAACCACGTGCCATCTAAGTTTGTACCCAAGACTCCCCAAGAGTTGTGGTCTGGGCGAAAGCCTAGTCTACAACATTTACACATTTGGGGCTGTCCGGCACACGTGCTGAAGGTTAAGACGGATAAGTTGGAATCGAGGTCGAAAGCATGTACTTTTATAGGATATCCCAAAGGAACTAAATGTTGGTTATTTTATAATCCCAGAGAGCATAAAGTGCTTCTTAGCACCAATGCAGTTTTTCTGGAGGAAGATTATATGATTGACCGGAAATATCTAGAAAAGGTTATCTTGGAAGAATTTCAAGAACGATCAATTCCAAATCCAAATGTGACCGAACTTGAAGAGAATTCACCCACACCTGACCCAATTGTTAGACCTGTGCCTCGTCGTAGTGGGAAGATTGTCAGGCCCCCTGACAGGCTCTCATTTTTAGGAGAGTCTTATGAGGCAATCCCGGAAGAACCAGAACAAGATCCCTGTAACTATGATGAAGCAATCAATGACATAGACTCAGGACGTTGGCAGGAAGCTATGAAAGCTGAGATGGAGTCTATGTACTCCAATCAGGTCTGACACTTGTGGACTTGCCTGCCAATATTAAACATACTGGGTGCAAGTGGGTCTACAAGAGAAAGAAATGACCGGATGGAAGAGTTGAGACCTTTAAGGCAAGGCTTGTTGCGAATGGGTATACTCAGATAGAAGGCATCAATTATGAGGAAACCTTCTCGTCGCTAGCCATGCTCAAGTCCATTCGGATACTCTTATCCATTGCGGCTCATCTTGATTACGAGATTTGACAAATGGATGTCAAGACAATATTTCTCAATAGCCATCTTGAGGAAGACATTTATATGATGCAGCCAGACGGTTTATAGCTAACAACCAAGAGCAAAGAGTTTGTAAGTTACATAAGTCCATTTATGGACTAAAGCAGGCATCCCGGAGTTGGAACATCCGTTTTGACGAGGCAATCAAGTCATTTGGTTTTTGTCAAAATCCGGATGAGTCATGTGTGTACATGAAAACTAAAATAGGCAGTGTAGTTTTTCTGGTATGGTATGTCGATGACATCCTTCTCCTAGGGAGTGACAGGGATGTTGTCAACAGTAAAAGTTTTGGTTGGCTAAGATTTTTGATATGAAAGGACTTGGGAGAAGCTAGCTACATCCTAGGGATCAAACTCCATTGAGACCGAAAAAATAGGATGATAGGCTTATCCTAATTTGCAAACATAGATAAGGTACTGGTACGGTTTAGCTATGCTTTGTACTAGACCATATATCTATCACGCAGTAGGCATAGTCAATAAATATCAGTCTAACCCAGGTCCTTATCATTAGACTGCTGTAAGATGTGTTCTCAAATACTTGAGAAGGACTAGATATCACATGTTGATTTACAACAGTGATGAGTTGATTCCAGTTGGTTACATAGATACTGACTTCTAGTCAGATAAAGATTCCAGAAAATCAACCTCTAGGTATGTGTTTATGCTGTAGTCGCTTGAGAAGCAGCTAAGGAAGCAGATTGGCCAAAAGATTCATTATGGAACTTAGAGTGGTACTTTTGGCAGGACAGCCGCTCACAATTTACTGTGATAACAGCAGGGCAGTCGTTAAGTCCAAAGAACCCAAGAGCCAAAAACATGTACAGAGGAAGAAACACTTGGTCGGAAAGATTGTGTAGAGAGGTGATGTTACGATCACCAAGATAATCTCTGCAGACAATCTGGGAGATCCATTTACTAAGCCTTTCACTGCCAAAGTCTTTGAACAGGATATAAACAGGATGAGCATGAGATGCAACCCTAACTGGCATTGAGCCCAAGTGGGAAACTGTTAATTTTATGATCTCAATCCATTAGATTGATTAGATAAATTGATTAATTTCTTTATTTATCAATATATTCATGTTTACCTTTCATGAGATGAATGGTGTTTTATTGTATACTTGCACATAACCAATACGAATGACATAATAGTTCATGAGATGAACCACTGTCCACAAGTATATTACATGTAACACATGTATATGGATGAGATCCACAAACGGGAGACATGTGTAACAAATCTTATACTTAAATATCTTCATAACCAGTGATGAGACTGGACATCTCATACTGACAAGGTTGCAGTACTCTGATCACTATGAAATAGTATGATTTGTCTTGATCATCAGAATGTAAAATTTTGGATCATAGTGTTGGTACATTGGATGTATTGAAAGACCATGAGAAGCACCTTATAAACATTATCTTTACTTTAAGGTATGCTCTCATAATTTTCTAGCAATAGGCACTCAATCCTGAGACATTAATGAACTCAAGTTTCTATCTATTCATGTGCTTTGAGTCACCAATGAGTGAGGCCAATTGTAGGTCACACCTCGGTGATTTAAGTACGTGGTAGTAGAGCTGTGAGAACATTCAATAGTCAAGATGGAATCTATCTTTAATATCCTCTTGTGCTAATTAATGAATTTATCATTGGTAAATGTGCACCCATTCCGATTAAGAGTTAATTGGAAAGGTACCTATGATCATTATACTTAATTGGGGCTCAAGAATAATAAGATATGGATCTAGTTTGGAAGACAGATCCAATTGATACATGAATATTGATAGAGGGGCCTACTGTAGTAATGTGGAAGTTTAGGATCTTCTATATAATAAGACTGTAGTTCAATTGCATTTATATAGTGGAGTTATTTGCAATTAACTGTGGGCTCGGATTGCACATAAGATGTGGGGTCGCGAGTCCCAGTTGGAGTCAGCTTTCTAAGAAATCCCTAGTGGTCCCCACGCTTGCCCAAGTTATTAGAAAGTTTCAAATTCTAGTTGAACTTTAAAAGGAAAGTTATTAAATTAGACTTCTAATAGTGGTAATAGTAAGCTACTAATTATTAATGGAAGTGAGACTTCTATTTTAATTAGAAAAGAGAAAGTTACTAATTATAATGGAAGTGAAACTTCTATTTAAATTAGAAAGAAGAGACTTATTAATAATTAATTGAAGTGAGACTTCTATTTCGATTAGTAAAAGGAGTTTGCAAAAACCATACAAAGAGGAGAGGGTTGGACGTCCTATGAAGCTATTATGCTATTGGGATTCACGCCCAAGGGAACACAAGCCCAAGTGTTGGACGTCCACACCCTTCTTGTGCAAGAGTTGCACATCTTGGTTTTCTCCTCTTCCCTCTTCTAAGTTCTCTTCTAGTTCCTAGTAGTTTTCTCTTGGAAATCCCACCTTCTTGAGAAAAAGATAATCTAATACGGATCATGGCGTGGAAGATCAAAAGGTCTTGGAGATCCTGATTTAATTAGTGAAAGAGTTTCATCATCAAAAAAAGACACAACTTCTCCATTAGAGCACAACCGAGCTCCAAAGGTATAATCTACTTCCTTGTATGTTTTATATTTTATTGTGGCTTGTTAGTTGCTGTTTCTATCTAATTGATAGAATTATTTACTGATCATGATGGCTGAGATTAAGGACATGGATTTTGGATTGAGTTTTAGAGCCTCATGGATAGTTGATCACTACATCAAGTTGGTCAAAAGTTTTTGAAACCTATCTTAGAGTCCCACCTATTTCCAACAATGTCATCAAATAATATTGGTGGCAAAGTACAGGGTGTTTGGGTGTAATTTACATGTAAAACTTGGATACCAACCAACTCAACAGCAGAAAGGAAGAAGAAAGTACAATGAAGAGAAGCACAAATGAACTGGCCCGGTCTAATGATCTTGGTTCTCTTCTCCTCCCTTGCCCTGCTCTTTCAACTTCAGAAATGGAGTCCAAGACGCGATTATTGTCATCTGAAGATCCAATGAATGTTGTTAATTTCTGTGACACAGACTGATGACTTTCTGGCAACGATTCCTCATCTCCAGCATAATCATCATCATTTTCGAAAACCAGATGAATCCCACACTTCTTCAGCTGAAACCCCTTGACAAATGGAGGGTCCTGCATGGTTACTTGTATTCTGTCACCATCTTTCAGATAATAAACTAGAGGTTGATCCTGATATCGGCACAAGTAAAAGTGATCTTCGTCCGTCTTTGGAACCCCTGCTAAATGCGGTCCAGTGTTGAATACTGGTTTATTCAATCTGAGAATCTTTACTTCAACACCTACTACTACAGGGAGTTCATCTCTCAAATCATCTGCTATCTGATGGTCAATAGAGACGACAACACCTATAATTACAGCCTTGAGAACTCGGTTTTTGGGCTTTATGTAAGAAACCACGTCTGGAGTAAACCAATCTGGAATTTCACTTCCTGGCACACTCAAATAGTACAAATTCCTCAAAATATTCTGCATTCAGAAAGTGTCATATATCACTTCATGTTACTGAAACAAAATGGAAGGGAAAACACAAATCTATGATAGGATATGTGTATTTGTGTGAGCTGTGTGCATGTCCCAGAGACAGAGGGAGAGGGAGAGGGAGAGGGAGAGGGAGAGGGGCAGAGAGAGAGAGAACGAACCTTATCAAGCTTAGGCTTTGCTTCAGAACAGCAAGAACGGCAACCAGTCATGTACAACATTCGCAATGACTTCAACCTTTCAAGACCTGGAATGCCCTTTAGTTTTTCACAGTTTGCAAGGTTCAAGTCTCGTAAATTCTCCAGATTGGATAGATCATATATACTTTCCAGTGCAGTACAGTTTGCAGCATTCAACTCCACCAAACTTGAAGGAAGTGGAGGAAGGACCCTGAGATACTTACAGTGAGACAGATGAAGCTTTTTGAGGATGGAGAGTCCTCTAAGACTACAAGGAAGACTGTAGAAGTCATTGTGACAAAGATTCAGATTCTCCAAAGCTGACAACTTTTCAAAATCATCAGGTATTTTTCCAGATATTTTCCATGCTCCGGCATTCAATTCTTCTAATGAGGAAAGATTTGAGAAAGACGATGGAAGTGCAACAGGCAAACATTTCTCCTCTGCACTGAGAAGTTTTAGCTCTTCATTTTTGGAATTCTTAGATACTTCATGGAAATACGGCTTCTTTGCCATTTTCAATACCATTAAACTTGAGAGCATGCCAAAGCTTTCAGGTAGTTCTGTCACAGCTGTTTGCTCCATTAGTAAGTGGTGGAGGGACTTCAATTTCCCAATTGAAGACGGCAGACTGCAAAGCTGCATACATTTATTCAAATTTAACATGATAAGGTTTTCCAACATCCCTATAGAGTCTGGAAGCTCTATTATGGCAGCATTCACCATGATCAACGTAGTAAGAGTTAACACGCGCCCAATAGATTCTGGCAATGACCTAAGTGATACACAATTTCTCATCTCAAGCTTCTGAAGAGATTTCAAGCCATCAACCTGATCTGGCAGATCTACAATCAATGTCCCGTCTAGCTGAAGCTCAACAACAGAAGCCAAGCCTCCAATGGAAACAGGCAATTTGCTCAAAAAACGACAGTTACCAACTGACAAGTCCTTGAGACAGAATAATGACCCAATGGAAGCTGGAAGCTCTTTCACTGAACTAGCATTAAGCCAAAGTTTTGTTAATAATTTGAGATTGCCCATAGAATCAGGTAATACAGTAAGTGATTTACACCACATCAAACTCAGCTTCTCTAGATTTTGCAAGGAGCCAATGGAATTAGGTATCTCTTCTAATGCAGAGCCATCAAGGGAAAGGTCCCTTAAAGAAACCAGCTGTGTTATGCGAAGGGGTAGTTGCTTTAGTGATTGGCAGTCATTTAAACTAAGCCTTTCAAGTTTTGTCAACCAGAATATAGATTCAGGCAACATATCTATTGCAGTTTGATCAAGGAGAAGTTCTCTTAAAGAATTCATGCCACGTATATCTTGTGGTATTGCTTTCAGTCTAGAGCAACCAGAGAGGATTAGGATCTCGAGATGTTTCAGCCCAGACACATTTGGTAACTCAACAAGGTTGGAACAGTCTCTCATGTTCAAATGACGTAACATAGTCATATCTCCAAGCGATTTATGAATTGTTGTTAAACTAGTGCAACGCTCAAGAATTAGCTTTTCCAAGGCTTGATGCCTAGATAAATCAGGAATAG
This sequence comes from Litsea cubeba, assembly GCA_012931725.1. Classification (NCBI taxonomy): domain Eukaryota; kingdom Viridiplantae; phylum Streptophyta; class Magnoliopsida; order Laurales; family Lauraceae; genus Litsea; species Litsea cubeba. The sequence goes on from CM022947.1 coordinate 17,712,787, forward strand.
CAGCGAGGTTGTAGCAACCACGAAGATTCATAACCATCAAGTTCGCTGCCACCTAGCAAACAAGCCATGCTAGAAACATTATAAAATAAAAAAGCTGCAATATAAAAATCGTATGCAAAGATAAAATCATAATAAGCACTTCAGCAACTTGAGGTTGGCTTAGAGCAACAAAATCAAAACAGGAGAAATATGAAAATAAACAGAAGGAAGCCATTTCAAAGTGTTAATAACCAGTAACACCAAAAGCTCGAGCTGTTAGTGAACGGCATAACAATTATATCAACACCCCCTCTCGAACGGGAAGCCGTTCGAATTCGAAACCCAACAAACAGACGGAACAGACAGACTCGATAGACAGATGGAGGTAACATGCCTCCCAGGGGTTTCAAACTCATGACCTTTAGCTCTGATACCATGTTAATAACCAGTAACACCAAAAGCTCGAGCTGGTAGTGAACGGCATAACAATTATATCAACACAAAGCACTAGGTAACATCTATATCCAAACATTGTGCGGCTACTATTATGGTTGAACACGTCATGCTTAATGAAGGCAATTCTGGTGTTTTATTTCTCTCTTTTTGGTGGGTTTGATTGCAGACTTGCAGTGAAAGGAGTGCAATTGGCATGATTGAGAACTTATTATGAATGTCATAAGGTCCTTAGACAACTCATCCCCCATAATAAATTATGTATAACAAACAAGGAGATTGATATTGGCACTCCTTTTTTGCACCTTTTTTGATGGAGGCAATTCAATTTCTAAACCTTGAAATGGAGTGCCTCCATCAAAAAAGGGAGTTCCAATATCAATCTCCAACAAACAAATGTCCATCATCTTACATTTTGCTCTAATGCCCTCCAACTTCAGATCACAATGGAATCCCAAACCTAGACAATAAAGATTAGACATTTTTGTGTTACCAAGGCCATTTGAGACGAATCCAAGTACAGCCTCAGTCAATCAAATTGTCCACAGTCACATTTTATAAATTGTCACCTTCATTATATCATTGAAACATGTAATTTTGACCATTTAGCCCTCAAAGGCATTGAAGTTTTGTCAGAAAATTTGAGGCTAACAAGCGGTTGCAGAAAATGTAAGCCTCAGATCCAAGGAAATATAATCGACCAATCATCTCATATGTTATCGGTCTGATAAGTCTAGTTATATATATCAAAAACATTATTGGTCTAATAAGTGAAACACACCTCATTATTGCACCAACCCCACCATTTCCAGCCCCATAAACTTTCTATCTTGCTTTCTGAGAGATCAAGTACAGTGAGCTGCGGTGGACAAAAACTAGGAGGAAGATTTTTCAAAGGGCACCTTCTCCATTGTAGCCACTTTAGTTTAGGATTACCGCATTTGAAGTTTCCCTCTAATTGCACATTACTTAATTGAAGCAGTCTCAGACAAACCATTGACTGAAATGCTTCAGTATGCAGTATCATCTCTCCATCTTTCTTGGAATCATAGTGAAATGTTTCTTTAGGAAAGTTCTCAAAGTCAAGAATGATTCCTTGAACATGTCTCGTTCCCTGAGGTCAATGAAACAACAAAAATGAGTTCAAATAACAAAATTATAAGCCTGATTAATTGCAAGCCAAAGAAAAGCATCTGCAAGAAAATTAAGTTGTTCTAACAACTTGTCAGGCAATAAAAATGTTAAACACAAAATAAAAATAAAAAATTCGCATTGTTGAAATATTGACATGTGAGAGTAAAATTGACCACCTCTCTTCTTCTGTTCTTTTGATTTTTGCTTTCTGCATTTTTCTTTCTTTCTTCTTCTTCTTCTTCCTTTTTTTTTTTTTTGGGTTACTTTAACTGGCAAGAGCAAGAGCAATAATGTTTTGCGCATTGCAAGAGCATTACTGTTTTTGATACTATTACAGTAACATATATATTTTAAGGGTCCACCACTGATGGGTTACACAACCATGGTAGCCTTCCCATGGCCATAACTCCCAATTTCAGTTAAGGCAGGTTCGCTACATTGAGAGACTTTGCTAGGTAAATTAGACAACACCTATATTTATTTATGCTGTGAAATTAGGTTAAATCTTTTTTAACACTTGGTGGTTGCCAGGAAAAGCAATATATGTGCTATTCCAATTATATTAGCAACAAAAATTAATGATAAAATAAACAATAGGAACAAACACTAGACACAAGATTACATGGTTAACTCACCAATAGGGCTATGTCCGATAATGAAAACACTCAACATCTAAAAGGTATGTTCTCCAAAAATTAGGATATCATAAATACATGGATTTCACCACAAATATCTAAAAGGTATGTTGTCCAAAAATTCCCAAGGAGATTAGAAGACCCAATATTTAGATTCCTTACATGGATATGGTACCTAAGAAAAACTCCAAGTGAAGACACATTTTGATGTTAACCAATAATTTGTCTCACCAATGACCAAAATGTGCTTTCTATGAATTCCAGAATCCAAACTAAACCCTTGTTGTGGAGCACTGAACTGAATCACTAGCTGGATGAAAAATAGAGAACTCCTTCCCCATATGAAAACTCTAAAAGAAGAAACCTATGAATTAGGAATTTAAGAATGTAGATGGGTGCTAAATTGACCATTGAACCTATCTGAATGTGAGTTACTGAAAGGCATCGAGTGAATGAGGACCAAGCAAAGGATAAGGTAAAGGTGAATGATATTAACTCAGTAGCTCATTGTTTACCTACTTGACGGAAGCTAATCAGGTAAATAATTCACAGCTCCAGAAGAACATCAACTTGATAAAGACTTGAAGAAGTACACATGAGCTAATACATGATCACCACGGTCAAAAATGATAGAATTGAGAGAAAGCGCTTGAAGCAAACACCCACTACCTAAGAAAGCTGGCACTTGACGTATTCGAGGAAGTCTAACTAAACCAATATAATGGCTGTTTTTGGTTCACTTTTTTTCACTTTAAATCTCTTTAAAATTCAAATTTTTTACTCACTGCACAAATTACGAGACTGCAACTTTTACCAATTTAAATTAATTTAAACTACTCCAAAGTCCAAACACAGCCAATATTGGCTCGAATAAAGATGAGCTCAATTAGAATGATCAGCTCAGCCTCAGATATAGGCCAATAAAGAGAAAAGCTAAAGATCTGGGATCCCAGGGATATTGTCGGAGCAAGAACCTGAAATTGGTTTTGAGCTCAACATCCGAATTCTTGTTAGGGCTCGTTTGGATCAAGAGGCCCGGTCTGAAAGGTTTTCAAGAAAAGGGGAACTTGGTGATATAATGAGATTCGCGAAATATGAAGATTAAAGTTTAAAGTGGAATACAATTTGCAACCACTTGCTATGCATGAATCAGCCAGTAATGAGGTGATGATACCACATTCATTGCCCTCACAAAGTTTTAGTGTGGTGAAGGCGCGACAAGCAAAGATTACGGAAATATGAGAAGTATTGGTGTGATGGCTTAGAAAATAAGCATGTCAAGGGGATACATCATTAGCTCGGGAATTAACCAGCTCGATGATTGTCTCTAGCTCAGCATAATAAAAAATAAATAAAATTTGAGAGCATGTATGCAAGTTGAAGATGGTCCCAAGTGACACATGTCGTCAAAAGAGTACCTTATACGTTGACTTAAACAAAGATCCTGGAATTTACGGGAAATGCTAAGTAACTACCCGAGATATATGGGAATCATGTATAAACCATCAAAGTCATACCTAGTATGATATATTGTCAAGTCACCAATTGTTCCAAAAACTTAAGCTGTCAGGAAATGGGCCCAACAATGTATATCAAGCTATTTCATCACTCCCCCTTATGTGCAACCCCAATTTGCACGTGGAGCAGAGACAAGCGAACAACCAAAGCAAACAATGTGCACCAATACAAAGAAACAAAGTGCACAATAATAAATGAGAAATAACAAGATTCGAACCAAGGACTTCCTGGAACCGCTCTGATACCATGTCAAATCACCAATTGTCCCAAAAGTTTAAGTTGTTAGGAAATGGCCCCAACAATGTATATCAAGCTATTTCAACATATACATTGTGTAAGACAACAGGGAAAAGAAAGGTAAAATGTGCTAAGATTCATACCATACTATCATTAAAAAGGGTCAGAATTTCACATTTTTTGTTTGTCATTTTTTTTTTCTCTTGATTGCAAACCAGATCAGAAAACTAGTATGTATATGTTGTGTAAGATAACAGGCAACACAAAGGTAAGATTTGGTCCTAAGATTCATACCGTTCTATCTTTCAAAACGGTCAGAATTTCACTAGGATTCCAAAGTCTACTACGCATTCCAGGATCCACAAGGTTTTCAAGGTGTACAATTTGTCTTCCCATGTCCCTCATTTGGTCGTGCATCCACAGAGTATTGTCCTCCATAATTTTAACGAGAGATCTTGCTACGAGGACATTGATTGAAATCTCAGCTCTGAAACCACAGCCCTTCAGTATGTCAACTGCATTGTCTCTCGTCATTCTTAGATTGACGAACAAACATGCAATGTCGAGGAATATGCACTTTTCTTCATCATCGAGCCCGTCAAAACTTATCTGTAGGATATCATGAAGATGGTGAGGACGAATCTGCTTCAGTTTATGTAGAGCGTCTTCCCATTCCTCTACTCTCCTCTTATCAAAGAGAAAAGAACCAAATACTTCAAGAGCCAAGGGTAATCCTCCAGTGAGGGACACAATTTGCTGAGACTGTTTCAGGAAAGCTCCAGAGGAATTTTTACTTCCCAATGCATGATAACAGAAAAGTTTGAGTGAATCAGAGAAACCCAATTCTTTCACCTCATAAATTTTGTCCACATGATCAGCAAGCAGAACATTTCTATCTCTTGTAGTAATGATTATTCGACTTCCTTCATAAAACCATTCTCTCTTGATGGCCAGTGCACCAAGTTGGCTTACATCGTCAACATCATCTAAAACGACAAGGACTCGCTTATCATTAAGTATCCCTTTAATTGCAATCTTGCCAGCACTGACATCGTTTACTCCAGATGCCTTTCCCAGTGAAAGGTCACCAAGGAGTTTCCTCTGAAGAGATACTAAACCATTTGGTTGCATGGATGCTTCTCTAACATTGGAAATAAAACTGCGGTGTTCAAATTGAGAGACAAGTTTATTGTAGAGAGCCTTGGCAAGAGTTGTCTTGCCAACCCCACCCATTCCATGAAACCCCGAAACTTGAATTCCATTTGATTTAACATCTAACAATCTCATCAAATCCTCAACACGGGAGTTGAGTCCCACAGTATATGAAGCCACACCCATTGGGGTGTTGCTTAATTCATCCAAAATCCTTCTAACTAATAATTGAATCAACGACTGATGTTCTTCCCTGCCAGTTGACATGAATGTTAGTGCATATTTCATAGTAAATACAGAAGGTTAACAAGGAAATGTATAAGCTGGTTTGACATTGTTAAAAAGAGAGAGATATGATACATGTTACATCAACCAAGATTAGAACCAGAATAATACTCTTAAGAGCCCTGTGATTTTATCCCAGTGTGCATTCACTAGGATTAGAGACAACTTGTATTAACAACAAACAAAAACGGAAAAGTATATGCTAACAATTTTATCAAAAGGATCAATAAGTTAATTCAAAGGCCCCAACACCATTTTCTAATGTTTGCAAAAAGTTTTTGTCTAGACGTTTGATAAAATTGTAAAAACAACTACAAGCAAAAATGTTTAACTGGTATGCAAAGTAACTGTTGATTTGGACTAAGTCCGCTTTATAAATATATCCTTGAGCTATAATTAACCAAACTTAAAATTAATGAATTTTCCATTTTACACACTCAACTAACCTAAAATAACTTTCCAAGTCATGTAACAAAACCTCAAGCACTTAACCACATGACAGCCTCAATAAACCGTGTTAAATTTACTTTCTAAGAAATAACCTCAATGAGCTTTCAGAAGTCATTTCTCTTAGTTGATAAGGTGGAATACAAAATTACAATCAATACTAAGACTAGCAAGCTGGATAACTCAATTCCCCACAAAGACATGGCTGATTCAATAAGATCAACATCTTTGGTACATAGGCAGACCATGTGTTAGCAGACCATGTGTTAATACATGAAAAAGATTTCTCGTAATTCTTCATCCAAATCATAGCTTCAAATTCAATTAAACAACTGGCCAAGACAACATGCATCCATTGCTATCTATGACTATGAGAATGTGTTCATAACTTCGTGTACAAAAATGTGAAAAAAAAAAAAAAAAACAATAAAGTTCTTTCATACACATCATGTTATTTAGTGACATCAAAGAATTTAACACTGGATGTTACATTGAGTAATGAACCAAAATATGGTGGAACTTTCAATTCAAAGGAAAAATAGTTATGTTACCAAAAAGTCCACATTGACAGCTTTATAATATAACTTGCATAAGCTTAAGAATTATCGCCACCCATCTGCTGACAAATAGACTCCACTCACTAAAATAACATCTGGTCACATAATTATACAGGCATATATCTGGTCACATGAGGGAGGCACTGATGGTGCTTTTTCCAAAAATAAAAAATAAAAAAATTGTCAGGCACATGCTCCATGTCCTGAAATAACATAATGGCTAAGATATATACCTAAGGTATGCCTGGAAGCCTAAGTGACTTAAGGTCTTTGTTTTGTTCATCAGAAATGGTTGCGGCCTTCCCAAGCAAAACCAACACTGGAGAGCCTTAGTCTGGAACAAAACATTTCTTTTGCAATTAAAAAATTTTGAGAACTAAATAGTTCCTGTTTCTTCCTTACAGAGAATTTTAATAGGACACTTTGAAGAGAACTACTCAAGAATCTCAAATTTAATCATAAGTGGCATACGTAGCCATTAACAGTAATATTGCGAGGGGTTAACATGATGATATTCCAGTGAGCTAGGACCATTACTTTTGAACACCTACGAGCTAGACTGCATTGACATGTACATTTAAAAACTTATCAAAATGAGAATTGAACAATGGATAGGAGTGGGTTGCAACAGCTATGACAGCATTATGATTCTTCTCGATTTGAATTTAAGAGGAGTCATCTCATTTTAGTTGACATGACCTCAACTGACACTAAGCTCCATTCAAATTTTTAACCATGGTATGAGAATCCACATTGCAAGATAGAAAGAGCAAACTTAATTCAGTAGATGATAGGGTGTGCTTCATACAATCACAACACCATCACATCCAGTTCCAAAAAGTGCATCATAACTAAGCAAGGGAAGGAGAGGATGTTATGTATGTGCTAGAGATGAACACACAAGAGAAATGTGCATGTACAAGCTGCCACACACATGAAATAAGAGGGATAGAGACAGAGGGAGCTTTCAAAAGAGTACTATTATCTTCCAATCTCAACCGTGGTAGACAAAATCATCAGCATCAAACCAGAAGTACTGGTTAAACAAGACAAGGGGCAATTTCATGTGCTATAATACTCACGGAAAATATCTATACATAGTCAACTATACATTTTTTGGCAAGGCAAAGTCACAAGAGCTACTGAGTTGACCAAGCAATCTTAAAAAAATAAATAAATAAATAAGTCGACCAAGCAACAAGTTCTAACTTAACCTCTCACGGCATAATCATACAAATCAAGTCACTGCTTTGCATAACTTTACATGTCTCTGCAATAACTCAATTTCTTCCAACACAAACTGTATCCATACTGGAAGATTGAGTCATAGCCGGTCCCAAGCCCGGACAAAGGAGGAGGGTTGTGCGTTAGGTAGCCGACAGCCAGCACAATACTCAGTCGGATTTTTTTATGGATTTTATGTCGCAAACTTGCACCATGCGGCATGCTCTTCTTTTTAATATTTTTTCCCTCTGTCTTTTGGTTTTCAAAACAAGATGGTAAATAATAAATAATCTCTAAAATTTAATTACATTGACTGAACTGAAGTATTATGAATCCTCACGGCCAATTACTATATCTTCAATTTATTAAATATTAATCTAAGTTATCTAACCTTATTTCTTACGTACAATTATAATACTCCTTGCACATATTTTCATAGAAGTTGTGTAAGTTCATGCCACTAGATCTAAAAGCTGTATTTACTAAATCCAAATAAAAGAAACTTGACTATCTTCTCGCCTCCTTCGTCGTTAATGCTCTATACCAAAAATTATGTCTTTTACAAAGACCTAGTTAACTTGATTCAGGTAATTTATAATGATTTTATAGATGATTATGCAGACATAACTAAATGGATAAAGCAATAGATAATTCATTTAATTAAATTACATAAAAAATGAAAATATGACAAAAAAATTTATTAATATTTTATATGTAATAAATATTAATAAAATTAGACCTGAAAATTAGAAAACAAATCCTTGCATCTCACAGGCCTAAAACTTGTAACAATTAATAATTAAGCAAAACAAGTTTGATTTTAATCTATCAAAAGAGACAGTTATATTGTCGTATAAGAAATATACAAGTGACTAAGATAGTTGGGGATCAGAACAAAAGTGCCACTTAAATTATTTGCCAATTTGCTAAAGTCAAAGCAATCAAGATTCAACAAAAGCAAACCACCCATTCACAACAATCATCACGTTAACCAATTATACACTAAAAAATTCCACAACTAGAATAAACAAATCTGAAATGTCACTAACAAAGTGCACTAGGGACAACAATTTTCAAAAAGCTTGTCTTACTTGAATTCCAAAGATTCCAACAGAATATCTTAAAATATATTTTAATTGTGATATCCAATTAAGCTCAGTTGACATCATAGAAAACCTTGTGTTTCCAACTAAAAAAAAACACAACTGTGTCAAATTAATTTTGCCTAAAGTTGGTCTCCTCCTCTCATCCCCATGAAGACATGTACCAGCATTTAAGGCAACCTATTGCCTAAAGTTAGTCTCTTCTCATTCCCATGAAGGCATATACCAGCATTTAAGGTTACATATGGCCCTGAAGAAACCGATCACCAGTGGCAGCAAGTACAAGGTCTTCCATCTCCTTTCCCAAATTGAACTCCCATTACGTACAAAAGCATGGAAGAACATGTCAAAGTGCATACATTTAATCAAATGTCCTGATTAATTTTTTATTTTGCAGGTCTGACCTCTGGAGTGAATCAAACAAAGCTGGGATTTGAGTTCAGCTAAGCTTTCTCTCTGCAAACTGAATCAAGAATCCAGATTAAAGAATAGAAAACGATTCTTAGAAGAATTTCTCTCTAAAAACTGAACCAACTAACCAAGGAACTCGAGTTAGTTACCTTCTCCATCTAGAATGGATCTCAGCTTAGGGATTTAGAAATTGAATCATAAACAAACATAGGGTTTCCTCTGTAAAAACTTGAATGGTAAAGAGAGAAGAGAGAGAAACACCCACTTATTTTGGAGCACCCAACCAACTCTTCCACCGGTCTTGGCCATGGCATTTCTCCATCTATTGACCTCGTGTTCTTTAAACCTGCTCTCAAGATCCCGAAAGCCTCTTTCGAAGGGCCCTCTCTGGCGCCGAACGTCCGACGGATCGACGAAATAGAATACCGGGAGAATTAGCATCCCACAGTCGCAGATCGTCGCAAGCTCCTCGAGGCACCACCTGGAGGAGGCGTAGTTGGGAGAGATGATCGCAATCGCGGCGGCGGAGTCTTCGATCCCCTCGAGCAAGCCCGAAGCGATCTCGTCCCCATGGTTTAACACATCGTTGTCTCGGAACACTCGGACCCCTTTCCTCTCCAGCTCCGTGTAAAGAAGGTCCGTGATGCCGTGCCGAGTGTCTTCCCCTCTGAAACTCAGGAACACGTCCCACCGGAGCCTGAACGCCGGCGTTGATCGCGACATATCGTTGATCTCCGCCATTTCCGTACCTGCTTTAAGAAGTTCTTCTACGCAACCGCCAGCAGTCGTGCACAGTACCAATAAGTCTATATCGACGTACTCATATGACCGAATTTTGAACCGATCCCACGTGGATGTCCATGTCGCGATGAGGTAAGCAGTACAGTGATTGTGTGATTGTTTTTTCAAAGAATAATTCTAAATGCAACTGTAGTTTAGTTTTGTTAAATGCAGAAGAGATGTAGACAGATATATTTTTTTATGTAAAATAATTAATGACTCAGGACTAGTCAAATCCCCATGCAGTCACACTTATCCTAAGACGTGGGTGCATTTATAACGACCCAAAATCAAAACCTCATCTCTTCAATATAGTAGTAGATTCCGGCGGCAGCGGCCTTGTAGGGAAATCTCTCTGCCGCAGCAGTCCCCGACAGCGATTTCCTCCTCTCTTTTTCTCTTTCGGCCAACATCCTTCTCGAACTATCGACCTCTACATGGACACAGCAGCGATTTCGTCTGGTCTCCTTGTGCCCCTTTTGAATGCATACTCTACGAAGGAAAGCCATATGTTTCGCCGGATTTTCATCCACCCAACATCAGTTCTACTGCGTTCGTCCCCTGCAATTTCGCCGCCTGCTCCGCCCTCCCTTCCTTCGACCTCTGTGCTGTCTCCGGCTGCCCATTGGAAACCATTGAAACTTGCGCCGCCTTCCACTGCCCCAATTTCTACTGCGCCTACGGCGACGGAAGCCTCGTCGCCAGACTCCGCAGCGATCGCCTCTTAATCCAATCCACGGAATTCACCACCCCACACGTTTGGGTGCGCTCACACGGTGCTCGGAGAGCCTGTTGGGGTGGCGGGATTCGGCCGCGGCATCCTCTCCCTCCCCGCCCAGCTCGCCGCCTTCTCTCCCACGCTCCGGTTCTCCTACGGTCTCGGATCTGATTTCCATGGAATCTGGTTTGAATCCGATCTGAAAATACAAATTCGGTTGTTTGGATGAGATGGATTTGTATTTACTGTTGAACGGGACTGGCGCTTTTCTGAGGATGGGGTGTTTTGATTTTGGGTGTGTAATGTGTGGGCCCCACGTCTCGTTGACCTTTTTCCGGGCCGTTGGTCTGATGGGGGCTCCACTTGGGGATGGGTGGATGAACATGGCCCACCACTGGGGAGAGAATGGCTGAAATTGACTGAGTGGGATCTTTCGATTTTTTGTATCTGTGGTGGGGTCCATTTCATCAGTGATCAGCATCGGATCATCAAGGCTGGGCCATCTTCTAAAGAACGATCTCTAGCCGTTCAATTTGATGACATGCAAAGAGACGATGGTTGAGAAGGGACAAAACCCAGTGTTCCTCATCAACACTATAAAGGTGAGCCACCAAATCTTGAACGGTTGGATTTTCCAATCTGGATTTGGGATGCATTGTATGATCCTGGTGGGCCCATCAATCAATGTTCCGGCGGGAATGTACAGCTCGCTGTCCAAGGAGTTTGACCTCCTGAATGGGGAATGGCCTGTGATGAGATGAGAGTGTTGTATTTAGTGTATTCAGTAGCACTAGGGGTAAAATGGGAGAAAAAATGTGTTTTAAAAGTCAAATTAAAATTTCAACTGATAAGTGTTGAAAAGCGTGCATCTATTACTAGTAAAAATGCATCTGTGTTTAGATGCACCCTTTTTCAAATGGGCGCCAGAATGATAAAATAAAGAGGGGAAACTCGTGGTCAGCGCCCAAAAAGAGATGACCGTCTGCATCCCTGCTTCTTCTCCCTTCCCAAACCGAGCTCTAATCTTTTGGCCTCCCTGGATCTCATCTCTCTCTCTCGAGCAAAGCTTGCATCTCTCTCTAAGCTCGACACTCTCTCTCTCACTCTCTATTACACCCCGTCCCGAATTAATGATGATTAAAGCTAATTAATTGAGAATATGCTAGTTAAGCATAATTAATTGAATTAATGTTGGTTAATGACCAAAAAGAGATAAATAAGTCTCTAATGATTGAATTGAGCACAATGAAGTGAAATTGAATGAAGCTAAGATCATTGAATTGAGATTTGGTTTAAATGAGTAGAGATGAGGACTTCTTCGTAAATACGGATTTTCGCGTATTTCGTCGAATACGGTAATTCTTGGTACCATCGCGTGTATCTCGATTAATGTGTTAACTTTCATAACATACTCGATTAGTTTTGACTTAAGATTAGTTAAGTGAGCCTCCATTTGACTTAAAGAGTAAATGAGTAAATGGAAGGGGACTTAAATGCAAAAAGTGGGCTTATATAAGCTAAGACATGAGCTCATTTCATCTCAATAGTGAACCCTAGGCAACTTCTTTCTCTCTTTCTCTCCTTCTTCCATTTTTCCTTGATCAAGGTGATTTTGAGAAAGGCTCTAGTGATTCTTGGAGAAAGACGTCATCTTCTCCATCCTCTTCATCTTCCCCATCAAGATATCTTCCATTTTTGGAGCATTTGGAGCTTAGGAAAAGAACTCAATCTTCTCTTTTGAGCTTCAAGTAAGTAGTTTAGACTTTTTATAGGATTTCCAAGTTCCTTTGAGTGTCTATAGATGACTCTCAACCCAATAGCTCAATGTATGCTTCTTTTACATGTTTTGTGCAATTAGGGTTTGATTAAAAAGGGTTTTGCCTCAAACCAAGCTTAGAAAGAAGGGTTTTTGCTCAAAAAGCTTCAAGAGAGGCAAGTGTATACATTTTCTATGTGGTTATGTTAATATCTATGCATTACCTTGATTAGAATCATTTATGAAATTTTCATTATAGATTGGAATGGGGTTTATTGTGAATGAATGATGGATTAGAAGTGGGTATTGGAATATATATGAGTTGATAAATGAGGAAGGAAAAGATATCCTATTTATGTGCATGTATAAGATGGAAATGTAGGAAAAATGGAAGAAGAAGGGCAGAAATCGGAGGTTTGGGAACCAGTCCCAGACCTGTCCGATCGATCGGCCATCAGGCCCGATCGATCGGACTGCTGTGTCTTAACTGAGACACATTTCTGTCCGATCGATCGGACCTGAGCGTCGATCGATCGGACTGTCCCTTAACTGGGACGTGTTTCTGTCCGATCGATCGAACCTGAGCGTCGATCGATCGGACTGTCCCTTAACTGGGACGTGTTTTTGTCCGAAGGTCCGATCGATCGGTTTGGATTTCGGGGTTCGTTCGATCGTAGATGTTTCTTATGAACTTAATTACTCTCTAAACTAGTTTTAAAGCTAATTATTATGAGATTAGAGGTCAATTGAATTAATGAAAAATAAAAGGAGATTTCAAGTGATTGAACCGTAAGTTTAATAATATAACGAATGTTCAATGGATTATAGACTAGACCCCCATGAGTAATAATTACGGTGACTATATTGTACACATTAATTAAAAGTGATGCCCATTAAGAATAGCACGTACATTAGATAACCAATAGTTACACTCGAATGGTTGGTTGGAACCATGAAAGAAATGAGTGGAATTCCTAATTATCCGAATTCCCTCATTGGCATATGTTTGTATTGTACCGTAATTAGTATTGTTGAACTCTAGTTCATATCTAGGGTGACAAGAATAATGTTTAGTTCATTTTAATTGCTTTACTAGACTTGTATATCTTGAATTGAATCTAGAAATATATTAAAGTGATAGCTCGTAAGTTTGGCACTACATAGCTATTTCATCAAATGAATTATGATAAATGATTATTCCTACTGCAGTAGATGGATTTGGGGCCATTCCGGAGCTCCGTGGTGATGTTAGTTGCCCTTGGCCCGAGCACTAGTAAGTCCCACAATATTGAATGACTGTCATTGAAAGATTATGACTATACTATTCCTTCCATTTGGAAGATGAATCCTTCTTTTGAGGGAAGATGGTAAAAGAATGAAAAGTAATGAAATGAATGCTATTGTAGTTGCCAAATTGTTTGTGTCCATTAATTGACTAATGATATTATCTATGCAATGAATTGTTAGAATTGATAGAAATTCGGTTGAATGAAATTATATAGGTATTAACATGTTATATCATAGAATTATGTATGCATTGTTGAACCGTCGTGTTCATTAGTGTTATTGATGGCATTACAGGCTCAATTGCCCATGCCGGCCCTGCAGCGGCCCCAGCGCCAGCGGAGGAGACCGCTCCAGTTCCTCCAGGAGGATTGATAGAATGGCATAGACGGAATACCAATTGATACGAGTATCCGAGTGCGTCATGAGATGGAGATTCATTTTGGGGATTTCTTTTGGGGATGTTTAGTTTCTTTTTGAGAGAAACTGTTTTTTTTTTTTTTTTTGGAAATTCAATTTTTGGTCACCTTGTATTGTATTTGAATATATAATGGTTGACAAAACAATCCATGTATAAGAACCTCACTTTTGATTATGATTATACCTTGATGAATGGATGATGTTAAATATATATGTATTCCGCAATTTGTATATTTGACAGGATATTGTAGATTATCCCTTGTGGATCTCGTTTTAATTTTGGTTAATTCGGGATCTACGGGAGTAAGTATGGGATCCCGATCCGGAGGTTTAATGGATCTCGGGCCCGGGTCGTGACACACTCTCTCTCGCTCAGGAGACCTAATATCATTCCTCCTCAACCACTGCAGCGCCTCAACTTCCTCTCCGATCCCCCTTCTCCCTCAACGTCTTCGACGACGGCCTTCAGTCTCTCCTAAGAAACCACCGTCGGATGAATCCAGCAGATTATCTCATGGGTTGTCTCCTCCGCTCTCTGCCAGCTCTCGGTGGTTATCGACGCCGGATGCGGATGCGATGACAACTGGGACGGTGATGCCAACTGGGTCTCTTTTGCCAACTCTCTGTTCTGCGGCAGCATCACCTCCAGAATGACCATGCACTTGCAAGCTACAAAAATGCCAATGGGGAGGTGTTGGTTTGGGTGGGCTGTGATCTGATCTGAGGTTTTCTTGTGTGTAGAAGATTGGATTTTGTTTTTTGGTTTTTGGATAGAGGACTTTTTTTTTATTTTTACTGGCCTTGATTTTTTATAATAACACGTTTGGAATTTGGGATTGAGGACCCATTTCTACTGGCCTTGATTTTTTATAATAATACGTTTTTTATTTGGGATGCAGGACCCATATCTATGGACCTTGATTTTTTTTCTAATAACTCGTTTTTTTATTTGGGATGTGTAAGTGCAAAAAACGATGACTCACAAGATTAGGGGTGCCTGATAAGACTTATCCGAATGAAAGAAGATGATATGCTGCCTCAAAGCCTGAAAGGGAAGAACAAACAGTCAGAGGACCCTAGCCTGGGCGTCGCAAGGCTCTCCGATGCCAAAGTCAGTGTATGAACTTAACTAAGGAAGGAGAGGAAGAAGAGAGGCAGAGTAACGACTCTCAAGTGTGTAGGTTGCATACCTTGCATATAGAATGTGGTCCTATTTATAGAGGACTCTTGAAGATATTTTTGGATGATATTTTGGAGTGGGTCCCTTGATTTGATAGGGAAGGCCTTATCAGCCCACAAAGTAATAAATGCGGTCTACTTCAGCCCACATTGCATTTAATGCCAGTCGGATCAGCCCACATTGCATTTAATGCATGTCATGTTGGGCCATATCATGTTGGACGCCTTTGGCGGTAGAGGTCCCATCGGATCCATCCTCGGGCCTTGCCTTGATTTGGCTACAGCCGCCGGATACCGCCCTGTCAGCGATCTGGCGAAAATTATGGACTGCTGGATGTCGCATCTGTCCCACTGGCTCGCGCCCCTATTCTGCCACGTGTCTGATGACGTGGCGGGCGTGGGGCGCGAGTGGGGATTCTTCTTTATTTCGGCTTCCGTCCCAGCTCCTTTGGCTGGGGTCAGCTCTTTAGTCGAAGTGGGCCCTTGGTAGCCGAGCTCAGCACTAGCAGCCAAAGTCTGTCTGGTTTCGGCTGAGGCCTCTGTCCCGGCAGCCGAGGCTACTCTGGGTGGCACGTGGATGGCACGTGAGAGTGCTTAGTCCCATCTTATAGCCGTGATTAGCATAATCCTGGAGTTTTGAAAATCTCCCCACACAATTGCCCCCCAAGCTTGTGACTTCTTAAGTGCCCTAGCCTTTAGGGATCAGAAGCTAGAGAATCCGTCTGGAGATACTGCGATCATTGCTTGGCGCCGCTTCAACTTCTCTGAGGCAAAAAATGTCGCGTCTTGTTCGCCCCAGGAAACGAACCGGCGACTACATGTGTCGCTTCTTCACTGATCGTGCCATCAAATTGATGAGACAGGTGCGGATCGCGAAGCTTGCCTTTTCGAATTCGTAAATGGCGCCGAAAGAGCGCCTCCTTCTCCTATAAATAAGGTTGCCTTCCTCCGTTCTTCTTTCTTCATCTTCTCTTCTGATTTTCTTTGCCCTTGCCTTCGATTCTTGCTCTGGTCTTCGAATCCTACTTCGGTCTTCGTCTGTCTTCTCAAGATCTCTCTGCAGTGTTCTGGCGAGGACGTCCGTAGGGCGTGTCCAGGCTGATTCCTGATTCGCACTTCTGCTTCTGTCTTTTTTAGGGTTTCTGCCTTTAGGATTTCTTTTCGCCTTCTTCTTGTAGAGATGGCCAGCCCTAGATTTTAGTTAGATACGGTTGAGGGCATGGCTAGGTTTAGGGCTACCTTCAATATCCCGAAGGGGGTCCGCCTCAGGCCGGCGACTCCCTACGACCACGCCCTGCGCTGCTGGTCCTGCGGCTGGATGCCGATCCTTTTGATCTCTGTGATTGAAGGTGGGGTTAGATTCCCTCTGCATCCCCTACTTAGAGCCTGTCTTGACGCCTGGTCCATCACCCCTTGTCAGCTGATGCCCAATGGCTTCAAGGTCATCATGGGCACGACGAGATTGAACGAGATCTTGGGGATCAATTTGGGTGTCCACGATATCAAGGACGTGTACGACATCTGCAAGGCTGGGGGAGACAACTATTATCTTCGGGTGAAGCAGCTCCGAAAGGGCTTCGTCCTAGCCTTGGAGGATTCTAGTAAAAACGCCGAGGAAGATCTCTTCTGTGTTTCAGGGGATTGGGAATTCGGCGCTGGCGAGGACAGGACGCTCAGGGTCCCTCGCCATCTAGGGGCCGTCCCAAGTAAACACCAACTCTTCATTCTGCTCCTTTTGCTTAACTTTTGTATTGCCGAACTGACACTCTTGTTATTTGCTGTGTAAAACTGCGAGCGAGGCAGCGCCGGGCTGCGAGTGACGGTTGGACAAAGAACGTCGCTGACCACAGGAAGGTCGAAAGGTACGCCGGGCATGAGAACAGATCGGCCTGGAAACTGCTAGGATACACGCTGAGGTACCGCGACCATTATAGGAAGATTGGAGCAGTGCAGGAGAACGAGCTGCAGGCTGATCTTCCCTCTATTTCTTTGGCCGTGCCTGCAGGCGTTCCTCTGATCGATCCTGCTGCGAGCCAAGCTGCGTCTGGCGCTGAGGCATCTACCTCTTCTAGTTCGGGGTCTCCGAGTTTAAGGGAGGTAGTGGACGCTTACCCATTTGACCCGGAAGAGAGGATGGAGGGCAGCTCAAGAGTGCCTGGAACCAAGGACCTGACGGCCAATTTTAGGCGCGGGTCTTCGTCTTCTGCAACGCCTTCTTCTACCAGTGCCCGCATGGCTTCGGGCTCGGGGGGAGCTACTATTTCTTCTGCCCCGGCTACTGCTCCGATCGAAGGAGTGCGGAGGCGCTCACCGGATCGTCCAAGGGATGGGTCGGGGAGAAAGAATCGGGGGCCGAGTAGGCCCCTAAGGACAAGGCGCCTGCGCGCACCTCTAGAGGCAAGGCACCCCTTGGAAAAAGTGCGCCAGTGAGCAGGGCAGCTGCTGAGACGGCTCGTGACCTTAGTGTCATTGTAGGGCAAAGGTCCGGATCGGCCTCCAGACCTCGTACTGCCCTGGCGGCATGGAGGCCTAGATTGGAGACCCAGCCCGGGAATCCTTTGAACGTGGAGGACCGGGTGCAGGGGAACTGTCTCGTCATCGGGGCTCTTGCCAAAGCCTGTGCCCTGCCGCGTGACATGGAGCTGCACACGAAGTATGACAATGAGAGTCTGCTGGGCTCGGCGATCCAGGCCGCTCTCCAGGTAAGTACCCTTGATGTTCTTTTGATGTATTTCGTTTTGGCTGCTCCCATCTGACTTGTTTTCTTTTGCAGAATGTGCAGAGGCTCCAGTTGGTAATGGAGAGGAGCGATAAGAACGTCTCCAAGATCACACTACTGGAGTCCGAGAGGGAAAATTTGAAGAAGGAGCTGGGAGAGCTGAAGAGGAGCAGCGCCGAGGCGACTGCGCAGCTGGACGTGGCGCTGGCCAGCATCACCGATCTCACGTCGACAACCCATCAATTGAAGGGCGAGATCTGGGTGAAGACGAGGATGATTGACGGGCTGGAGACGGAGCTGGCCAGAGCGAAGGCTGATTCAGCTGCTAAATCGTCGAGGCAGCTTGGCGAAGTGCTCGCTGGTCGTGCCGAAGTGGAGAAGCTGAAAAAGGAAATTGCCGAACTGAAGGCTAGGCACGCCGAAGTCGAGCGGCTGGAGAAGGAGATCGCTGACCTCAAGTCCTCACTGCAGGCTGAGGCCCAGTCTTCCTTTCAGAAGGGGGTGGACCAGGCCACAGAGGAGTATGAGAGGCAGGTGGAGGAGATCACCTCTATCCTGTTCGAGGAGGGATGTCTGGCTGCTTTGAAACGAGCAAGGGTTCCTGAAGACCACCCGGTTTATCAGGACCTGCCAAAGTATTCTGGTCCAGACCCCGAGCCGAGTTCCACTCCGTTGGCCGAGAGTGCCCAGGTGGATGCTCCTGGAGCTGGTCCTATCTCGGATGGCGCTCCACCTATCTCTTCTGCTGGTGATGCTCCGGCTGCACCTTTGGGCGACGCTCATTCTGCCCCTCCTGCGGGTGATGCGCTAGAGAATGTTGCCGTTGTCGTCAAGACCACCGGTCCACCAGAGACAGTAATAATGCTGGTGGAGTCGCCGAAGCCCCTGTAGCTTCTTGATCATTGTATTTTCGCTGCTTTCATACTTGTAATTTTTCTGTTTTTTCTTTTGGAATGTAATGTGAACTTGCATGTAATCCCCTTCACTTTTAATGAAAGGCAGAGCTTCTTCACTTGCGCTTTCTTTTTCTCCATCTTTTTTATTTCGGCTATTGTGTGCTTGAGTCTGGCTGAGTGACGTGACGTGAGAGTCTTGAGTTGGAGAGAGTGCCGTACGGTCTTCATAGGTATCCATTCCGATATCCCACATTCCAAGGCTCATAAATAGCTGTAAGTACAGCGGTACGGCCGAGGCAGAAAACGAGCAGATGGCTCCATGTGTTCGCCATCGGAGCCACTAGTCAACTTGTGGAAGACGTGCACTCCACGCGAGGCATGGGAGACCTTGCCTCATTGATGGGTCTTCGATTACTGAGCCCTTCCTCATTCTAGAAATTGAGGCAGCAGGCTTGCCATGGGAGAGAAGAAAGACCTTGAACCAGAAACCCTTCCTCTTCTTCATCTCTCCAACTGACGAGGATCTATCCGCGTCTGCCAGACGTTTTGGCAGTTTCGCCTTGTAAAACTCGTTTAGGAACCACTGCTCTGACCAATCCTTCTGCGACTGAAGACAGCTTCCTCTGGGAGGGGCTATCGCCGGAAGTCGTGGTCTGCGCACTCTCTGAAGACGGTCCCCGTGGACTACGCATTCTCTGAATGCGGGTCCACGGCTAACTCCCGCCGATGTGGTTGTGCCGAGATCATCTCCTACCTATGCGGCTGGGAGGTGATTATTCTCTGGCTGGGAGTTGGTCGCGCTCTTGATCTTACATGGTCCTGTGTCGGATCATGCTGCAGGGTCTTGTATGGGATATCAAGACCTCCGAGCAGCGGGCCGGTGAAGATCAAGACCTCCAACCTCCCTTCTTTTTCTGTTTTCAGAGGTCTGCGAGCCTCCTTATTGTATTTTGTTTTTCTTTTCTGTAACCCTTATAAAGAAGAAATTACATTCAATAAAAGAAAGAAGTTTCTAATCAGATGACATGCGTATTCAGCAGTTTTGCATTCTTTTTTGCTTTTCTTTGTATTTTTGTGATGCTTTTCTGCACTTCCGTGCTTGCACTGTTCTGTCTTTCGAAGACTGTCATTAGCCGAGATGAACCCAGAGTCTCGAGGATCTCGGCTGTGCGAGCTTGAGTCCGGGATCGATCTCGAGGGGTGTACGAACCCAGAGTTTAGGGAAGACTGGATGTGTAAATCCGAAGTCAGTCCCAAGGTATATGAGCCCAAGGGTTTTAGGAGCGACTGGATGTATAAATCCTAAGTCAGTCCATGGGCGCGTGAACCCAAAGTTTAGGGAAGACTGGATGTATGAATCCGAAGTCAATCCCAAGGTGTATCAACCCAGGGTTTTAGGAGCGACTGGATGTATAAATCCTAAGTCAGTCCATGGGCACGTGAACCCAAAATTTAGGGAGGACAGGATGTATGAATCCGAAGTCAGTCCCAAGGTGTATCAACCCAGGGTTTTAGGAGCGGCTGGATGTATAAATCCTAAGTCAGTCCATGGGCACGTGAACCCAAAATTTAGGGAAGACTGGATGTATGAATCCGAAGTCAGTCCTAAGGTGTATCAACCCAGGGTTTTAGGAGCGACTGGATGTATAAATCCTAAGTCGGTCCATGGGCGCGTGAACCTAGAGTTTTAGGGAAGACTGGATGTATGAATCCTAAGTCAATCACAGGGTGTATCAACCCGGAGCTGCCGAACTCAGATAAGAAGACACAGATTGATGACAGGGCAAGCGCTGCTTTCATTGATCATTAGACTTTCATTACATCTTAGAAATAGAACTTCTTTAAGTGAGATGCATTCCATGGTCTCGGCAACTGCCTGCCTTCCAAGTCTTCAAGTTTGTAAGAAGATTGTCCTGCCATTGAAACCACCCTGAACGGGCCATGCCAGTTTGGGGCCAGTTTGCCTTCATTTGGGTCTCTGTCAGCTGGCAGGGTCTTCTTCAGAACCAGTTCTCCTACTGAGAAACTTCTTTCCCTGACTTTTTCATTGTATCCTCTGGCTAGCCGTTGCTGATAGTCGGCCAGTCGTATGGCCGCTGCATCTCGGCGCTCGTTGGCTAGGTCCATCTCCATTGCCAGGTTCATCTCTTTCGGCCTTGGTCGACAAGCTCTGATCTCAGGGTAGGGAGGCCAATTTCTAAGGGAATGACCGCCTCCATCCCATAGGCCAACGAGAAGGGTGTCGTCGAGGTGGATCATCTCGGAGTCGTCCTGTATGCCCACAACACGCTAGGAAGCTCTTCTACCCATCTCCCTTTTGCTTTGTCCAATCGCTTCTTCAGGCCGTCAAGCAGTACTTTGTTAGAAATTTCGGCCTGACCATTGCTCTGCGGGTACGCCGGAGTGGAGTAGTGGTTCCTGATGTCATGCTTTTGACAGAAGTCTCTGAAGGAGTTGGAGTCGAACTGAGTCCCGTTGTCCGAAATCAAGGCCCTGGAGATGCCGAACCTCGTTATGATGTTCTTCCATACAAAATTCTTGGAGTCCCTTTCAGTGATGGAGGACAGCGGTTCAGCTTCTACCCACTTCGTGAAGTAGTCTGTAGCGACTATCAGCCATCTCCAACCCCCATTGAGCGAAGGGTTATGGACTAGAGAGGGGACTCAGGTCTTGCGCTGGCTGGTGAAGAGAATGGGAGAACTTCTGACATTTTTCACACTTTCTGGCGTATACTTGCGCATCCTTCTGCATGTACGGCCACCAGTAACCTTGGCTTATTGCTCTGTAGGCCAGTGACCGCCCTCCAATGTGACTACCGCAGATTCCTTCGTGGATCTCATACAGAAAGTCGTCCACCTTGTTCGGGTGGACGCACTGGAGGTAGGGACCTGTGAAGGATTTTCTGTAGAGTTTGCCTTCAGGAGATAGCCAGAATCGAGGTGCCTTGAGTCTGATTCGGTGGGCTTCATTCTTGTCTTCGGGGAGTTGGTCGTCCTTCAGGTAAGAGACGATTGGGTCCATCCAGCTCGGGCCGAGATCAGCGCGCAGGACTTGCCGAGATGAGTGGAGCTCTAGACTTGATCTTGGTATCGATTCAACCTCAACGGTCCTTTTCTTCCCTGCTTCAACAGCGGAGGCCAGGTTTGCAAGCGCATCAGCATGCGTGTTGGTATCTCTGGAGATTTGCCTGACCTTGGCTGTCTGGAAGTGAGAGAGCAGTTTCTTCACGAGGGCTAAGTAGGCCGCCATCCTGTCGTCCCTGGCTTGGTAGTCTCCAGTGAGTTCGCTAGTTACCAGTCGTGAATCCCTGAATACCACCAATTGCTGGGCTCCGAGGATTCGAGCACTATTCAGCCCTGCTATCAGAGCTTTCGTATTCCGCTTCATTGTTCGTCATTTTGAAGTCCAAGATGAAGGCTTGTTCTATGACCAGTCCCTCTGGCGATTGAAGAAGTACGCCGGCGCCAGCTCTCTTGGAGGTGGACGAGCCGTCGACGAAGACCTTCCATGCCGAGACAGGAACTTGGCTCTGAGAAAACTGTTCGACCTCGGTGACTTCATGCTCATGCCTTATGCCCCCCAGTTCGGTGCCGGGCTGGGTCGAAGCCGAGCTTGGAGAGACGAACTCTACAATGAAGTCTGCCAAAATTTGGGCTTTGATCGCAGTCCTGGGATGGTACTGAATGTCATACTGCCCCAGTTCGACTGCCTATTTTGAGATTCGCCCTGAAAAGTCAGCTTTCTTGAATATAGATCGGAGTGGATGCTCCGTGATAACCACAATAGTGTGGATTGAAAATAATGGAAGAGCTTGCGGGAGGCGCTGACGAGTGCCAACGCAAGCTTCTCCAGCAAAAGGTATCTGGTCTCTGCATCTAGCAGGATCTTGCTCGTATAGTAGATTGGTTTTTGGACTCCATCGTCCTCTCTGATGAAGACGGAGCTCACTGCATGATCCGAGACCGCAAGATACAGATACAAAATCTCCCCCTGAGTTGGGGTAGAGAGTAAGGGTGGTGAAGACAGATAAGTTTTGAGTGCTTCCAATGCTTGGTCGCACTCAGGGGTCCATTGAAACTTTAAATTCTTTTTCAGAAGCTGAAAGAAAGGCCGTCACTTATCTGATGATCTGCTGATGAAGCGATTGAGTGCTGCAGCCATGCCTGTGAGCTTCTGGACCTCCTTTGTAGTAGATGGGCTTTGGATTCCCAGGATTGCAGTAATGTGGTCCGGGTTGGCCTCTATCCCCCTCCGCGTTACTAGGCTTCCGAGGAACTTGCCAGAAGCTACGCCGAAAGAGCACTTAGTAGCATTCAGTTTGAGCTTGAATTCACGGAGGATGCTGAAGACTTGGGCCAGATCCGCCAGATGGTTGCTAGACTGCTTGGACTTGACGACCATGTCGTCAATGTAAACTTCAGTTGTCTTGCCGAGCTGAGCCTGGAACATTTTGGTGATGAGGCGTTGATAGGTTGCCCCCGCGTTCTTCAGCCCAAAGGGCATCACCTTATAACAGTAAGTGCCGCGGGGGGTAATGAATGCAGTTTTCTCCTCGTCTGGCTCATACATTCGAATCTGGTGGTAGCCTCTATAGGCATCGAGGAAGCTCATTCTGTCATGGCCAGCAGTGGCGTCGAACATCTGATCAATCTTTGGAAGAGGGAAGTTGTCCTTCGGGCAAGCTCTGTTGAGATATGTGAAATCCACACATACCCTCCACTTGCTAGTCTTCTTTTTCACTACCATCGTATTGGCCAGCCAGACCGGGTACTGGACCTCCCGGATTGCGCCTGCCTCTAGCAACTTGTCGACTTCTTCGACCACCGCTTACGTCTGCTGCAACCCCGTCTTGTGGGCCCTCTGTACCACTGGCTTGTGGTTGGGATCCATGTTCAGCCTGTGGCACATGACCTCGGGGTCGACCCCAAGCATTTCGCTTGGGGTTCAAGCGAAGACATCTACGTTCTGCATCAGGAATCTTGAGAGCTCGGCTCTCTCTGGGTCGGGCAGTTGGGTGCCGATCAGGAAAAATCTGTCAGGGTCTAGTGGGTCAAGCCTGACCTCGACTAGATCTTCAATACTCTTCTTGTCAGGATTTTGGCCGATCTCATCCAGCCCCCTTTCGAACTCTGCCAGATTCACTCGCTCTGGCTCCTTCTCCCCAGAGACCATGGCCAACATACACTGCCTGGCCAGCTGCTGATCCCCTTCAACTGTAACCACCTCCATCTTGCCTTCCTTGTTTTCATGCACGAACTTCAGCTTCTGATGGAGAGTGGAGGGAACTGCTTCCATCTTGTGGAGCCACGCCCTGCCCATAATAACATTGTAGGGGGAGGGGGCGTCCACCACTAGGAAGTCGGTCATGACCGAGGCTCCGCCTACTCTGGTCTCCAGAGTGATTCTCCCCTTGGGGTAGACCGGCTCGGCGCCGAACCCAATCAGAGGCGTGCGAGCTTCCTTCAAATCAGTCTCCAGGAGCCCCATCTTCTTGAAGCATCCATAGTAGGGGATTTCAGATGAGCTGCCCAGGTCAATGAGGATCCGCTTCACTGTGAAGTCTCGCAGCTTCATCGTCAGGAGCAGGGGATCATTGTGTGGAAGCTGCACTCCCTCGAGGTCTCTATCTGAAAACGAGATGGCCGGGCGCTAGCGCTGTGCTCGCTTGGACGCCGATCCGAGCTCGGCTCTCATCACCTCCTTCCCATGCAAGGCCTGCCTGGCTTCGGCACGAGCCTAGGAACTGCCTCTAGTTGAGGGGAGAGGGAGCTGAGGGCGCCAGATGGATCACATTGATGATCTTCTCAGAATCTTCGCTGTCTGTGTCCTTATCAGCGCTCTGATGAGCTCGGCCGCTGCCGCCGGTGCCGGCATCTCCTGCCTTGACGAACTCCTCCAGATGACCATCTTTGGCGAGCTTTTCCAGGCAGAACTTCAAGGTCCTGCACTCCTCAGTTTTGTGCCCATTTTGCTTGTGGTAGGCACAGAACCTGGTCTGGTCACGGGTGGAGGAATCACTCTGCATGGGCTGAGGCCAGCTAAAGAATGGCATGTTCTTGATCTTGTTCATAATCTGGTGGATTGGCTCTCTGAAGACGACGTTCACAGCCTGGTAAGCCTCGGGAGGAGGTCTGGTCTTCTTGCCGCCCCCAGACCAGGACGCCGTAGCCTTTGCCGAGCTGGAGACCCAGGCTTGCCTCGGCTCTTCCTTTCGAAAGGGCCTCTTATCTCTCTACTGGGGCTGAGTGCCCTTCTCCTTGGGTCCTGGGCCGTGACTTTCCCTAGCCCGGATCTCATCCTCCTCCCGGGCGACATAGCACTTTATCCGGGATATCAAGGCCGGCATGGAGGTTGCGGGGTCTCCGGCCAGGTCTTTCCTCAGCTCGTTCCCTGGTAACGGGGCATTCCGGAAGGCGAAAATTGCCACTTCGTCTCTAGTAACCTCAATCTGGCTGTAAATCGCCCAGAATCGCTGGGCGAACTCGGTGATGCTCTCACCCTGCTTCATCTTCAGGGCAAGTATATCAGCATCAGTCTTGGGGACGACGCTGTAAGCCTGAAACTTCTTCAGGAAGGAGAGCTAGAGCTATTTCCAACTCGAGATAGACTTCTCCGGGAGGGTGCAGTACCACTTCAAGGGGAGGTCGCCCAGACTGGAGGAGAAGATTTTGCAGTTGAGATGGCCTTCGTTCCCCCAGATGGACATCATCTGAGAAAAGTGTCGGAGGTGAGCAGCTAGGTCAGACACTTAGTCGTAAGGGACGAACCGCGGGACACAGAACTTCTTGGGCAGTGGAGTCTCCTCGATATCCCGCGTGAAAGGGGAGGCCCCCAGATCGGTGGGGCCGTAAATCTCTTGCTGGTTTCAGGCGAGAGCAGCCATCTCCATGTTATGCTGAAGGGCTAGCTTAATACGCCTGTCGAACCGCTCCTGCTCGACATCCTTCCGTGGCGACATTGCTTCTGACTTTCGCTTGGAATGGCCTCGACTGTGGTAGTTGCGAACTTGGTCGTCTCGGCCATGATGGCTTCGACCATTGCTCGAGACCTCGTCGTTGGCCCGACTACGCTTCTGGTCCAGAAAAGCTCTCAAATCCTCGCGGGAGGGCTGGACTACCTTGCTCGGGGTGGTTCTCTTCTCGCCTTGGGGCCCGGAGGGCTGTCCTGCTGAGGGGGCTCCTGCTGCTCTCAGTTGCTGCTGGAGTTGGCGGATTATTCTGTCCTGCTCCTGGATGTAGGCATTTTGAGCCGCGATATCTCCTCCGTCATCGAGGTCTTGTGGACGGCCTGGCTTGTCGACTGCCACACCTTTGTCTTTTTGGGGATGCTTGTGTCGCCGCTCATCCCGTCGGGGAGGCGTGACTTCGTCGCCCGGGGACGAATCCTCAAGTCCCTCTTGGAAGGGAATCTCGATGAAGAGCTGTGAGCCTAGGCGCCCCTCGCCTGCAGATGCGCCAAGCACCGCTCCGGACCGCCCTTGAGGAGGGGCGTCCGTCGACGGGCCCGGTCGCTCGAGCATTGCTCTCGAAGATTCTCCGCCTTTCTTAAGTTTTGGAGGCATGGTATCTGGGAAGACTAAGAAGGTTGGGAAGGTTGGGATAGTACTTCCCCACAGACGGCGCCAATTTTGTAAGTGCAAAAAACGATGACTCACAAAATTAGGGGTGCCTGATAGGACTTATCCGAATGAAAGAAGATGATCTGCTGCCTCAAAGCCTGAAAGGAAAGAACAAACAGTCAGAAGACCCTGGCCTGGGCGGCGCAAGGCTCTCCTATATCAAAGTCAGTGTATGAACTTAACTAAGGAAGGAGAGGAAGAAGAGAGGCAGAGTAACGACTCTCAAGTGTGTAGGTTGCATACCTTGCATGTGGAATGGGGTCCTATTTATAGAGGACTCTTGAAGATATTTTTGGATGATATTTTGGAGTGGGTCCCTTGATTTGATAGGGAAGGCCTTATCAACCCACAAAGTAATAAATGCAGTCCACTTTAGCCCACATTGCATTTAATGCCAGTCGGATCAGCCCACATTGCATTTAATGCATGTCATGTTGGGCCAGATCATGTTGGAAGCTTTTGGCGGTAGAGGTCCCATCGGATCCATCCTCGGGCCTTGCCCTGATTTGGTTACAGCCGCTGGATGCCGCCCTGTCAGCGATCTGGCGAAGATTGTGGACGGCCGGATGTCACATCTGTCCCACTGGCTCACGCCCCTATTCTGCCACGTGTCTGATGACGTGGCGGGCGTGGGGCGCGAGTGGGGATTCTTCTTTATTTCGGCTTCCGTCCCGGCTCTTTTGGCCGGGGTCAAGCTCTTTAGCCGAAGTGGGCCTTTGGTAGCCGAGCTCGGCGCTAGCAGCCAAAGTCTGTTTGGTTTCGGCTAAGGCCTTTGTCCCGGCAGCCGAGGCGAGTCTGGGTGGCACGTGGATGGCACGTGAGAGTGCTTAGTCCCATCTTATAGCCGTGATTAGCATAATCCTGGAGGTTTGAAAATCTCCCCACACAGGATGCATGACCCATTTCTACTGAACTTGATTTTTACTGGTTTTGATTTTTAAGAATGTCCAGATTTGAATATAAGCTAGACTTTCAACATCACCCTTTAATATTATCTTTTGACTACAACATTCTTTATTGATATTAGGATGCATTTTATTGCAGGGATAAAGAGGTTGTGGTCTTTTAATTTAGATGGATGAAGTTGTGCTGGAGTGGATTTCTAGCTCAATTTCAAGCGTGGCAAAATTGAAGCGAAAATGGAAGAAATGAAAAGCTTTATAGAAGAAATGAGGCTACTGGAATGTGAGAAAGTATAGAGGGTCAAAATATGCGAAATAGAGGCGAACCTCAATTTACGTCATTGTTAGCTTCGTGACAGTCTATTGGAATTGATGTAGTCATTATGCTTAATGATTAGGCGTGCTTTGATGTAACTAATTCGACCTGATTATTTAAATGGAACCAACTTGAAACTTCTATGTGTGTACCAATTTCTCTGTGTGGACCATTTTATGTGTTTGAATGTTGAATGTATTTTCTAGTATCATATTTAAGCCTGTGCATTGGTATAGTTATAGAACTAGTATCTCTTTAGCTGCTATCGGTTGGGCCTTGGGAAGGGGTGCACCTCCATGGTGGGTAGAAGATTTAATAGATGGTGAATACCTTTGCTGTGTTATAACTGTGTCCCGTTGTCTTACATTTGCTAAACATTCAAAACCTGGTGATTTTCTTATAAAGAAAGTAAAGCTGAATAAGACTTATTATAAATATGTTGATTATCTCATGGTTTGTTGGTTTTACTTTGCCTGCATAGAATAAATGTTTCCAGTGAAAGATAGCATGTGTTGTAACTGAAGCCATGGGTCTTGTTTCTTAAGAAACAGAAGCCTGCATTTTAGTTTGCTTTATCCACATATAATAGCTTTGATGGATTTGCAGGTATGTAGCTCCAGCAATGACCGGGCAACTGCTTGTCAAGAGTGATGTTTATAGTTATGGGGTTGTATTGCTAGAGCTTCTATCAGGGAGGAAGCCCATTATACATGTCCCGCCCTCAGGGTCAATCAAACTTTTTATATGGCTATGACTAAATACAAATATTCGCATATTTATGATACCTGTAAGACACCTGTAACATGAAACCAAGCACTCTGAAATTAAAACAAAGATTAACCTGTTAAGTTTTACATATCCATGAGAAATGCCCTCATCCATTATCTGTGAACGTAACTTTAAGGGCGACCAACAGAAATACATTTGAGAAATGCAATCAAGAGTTACCAATCAACATGTTCAACAGTTTTGCACAAACCACTCAACAGTTTTACAGTGACCAATCAACATGTTTCAGCAGTTTGAATATTTCAACAGGGACCACTACAGATGGTCCGTAGAACAAAAAAAAATCCTAAATTTTGTCTGTCCAATGCTTGAGGGCCTGTTTGGATGTGTGGTGAATTGAAGTATGGTGAGGTGAAACATTAAATCAAGAGAGAATAAAATATAAGGTGTTATGATGGTTGTAGGTGCAGAATAATATGACCCACAATAATCGGGGTGCCTTACAAGACTTATCCAAATGAAGAAGATGACCTGCTGCCTGAAAGCCTGAAAGGGAAGAGCAAACGGTCAGAGGGCCCTGGCCTGGGCGGCGCAAGGCTCTCCGATGCCTAAGTCAGTGAGTGAACTGGAACAAAGAAAGGAGAGGAAGAAGAGAGGCAGAGTAACGACTCTCAGGTTTGGATTGTGCGTACCTTGCATGTGAGATGAGGCTCTATTTATAGACGATTTGGACGATATCTTTGGATGATATTTTGGTGTGGGTCCAATGACTTGATAGGGAAGTCATCATCAGCCCACAAAATAATAAATGCGGTCCATTCCAGCCCACTTTGCATTTTGATGCCAGTCGGATCAGCCCACATCGCATTAAATGCGCGTCATGTTGGGCCAGATCCTGTTGGACGTCTTTGGCGGTAGAGGTACCATCGGATCCACCCTCGGGCCTTGCCCTGATTTGGCTTCAGCCGCTGGATGCCGCCCTGTCAGTGATCTGGCGAAGATTGTGGACGGCTGGATGTCGCATCTGTCTCACTGGCTCGCGCCCCTATTCCTCCACGTGTCTGATGGCGTGGTGGGCGTAGGGCGCGAGTGGAGGTTCTTATCTTGCTTCGGCTTCCGTCCCGGCTCCTTCGGCCGAGGTCGAGCTTTCAGCCAAGGTGGGCACCTGGGTAGCCGAGCTCGGCGCTAGCGGCCCGGACCTGTCTGACTTCGGCTGAGACCTCTGCCCTGGTAGCCGAGGCGAGTCTGAGGCCACGTGGATGGCACGTGAGAAGGCTTAGTCTCATCTGATGGCTGTGATTAGCGTAATCCTGGAGCTTTGGAAATCTCCCCACACAATTGCCCCCTAGCTTTTGACTCTTAAGCATCCTAGCCTTTAGTGGTCAGAAGCTAAAGAACCTGTCTGGAGATGCAGCGATCATTGCTTGATGTCGCTTCAACTTTTCTGAGGCAATAAATGCTTCGTCCTGTCCGTCCTGGGAAGCGAACCGATGGCTACACGTGTAGCTTCTTCACTGATTGCGCTGTCTTATTGATGGAACATGCGCGGATTGCGAAATCCGCCCTTTCGAATTCGAAAGTGGCGCCCAAAGAGGGTTTCTTCCCCTATAAATAGGGTCGTCTCCTTTCTTTCTTTTTTTTTTTGATTTCCTTTGCCTTTGCCTTCGATTTCTGCTCTGCTCTTCGAGATCTCTCCGGCGAGGACGACCGTAGGACGCTCCCAGATCTGTTTTTGACTCGCCCAGATCTGTTTTTGACTCGCCCTTCTGTTTCTGTAAGTAACTTCGTGCCCCTGTCTAGTTTTTTAGAGTTTCTCCACCTTTAGGGTTTCTTTCCGCTATCTTCTTCTTTTAGACATGGGCACCCCTAGGTTTCGGTTAGATACAGATGAGGGCATAGCTAGGTTTAGGGCTACTTACAACATCCTCAGGCCGGCGGATCCCATTAACCAGGCCACGCGCGGCTGGTCCTGCAGCTGGATGCCATTCCCTCTGATCTCCGCGATCGAGGGCGGGGTCAGATTTCCTCTGCACCCCCTGCTTAGAGCCTGCCTTAGCATGTGGTCGATTACCCTGTGCCAGCTGATGCCCAATGGCTTCAAAGTCATCATGGGCACGGCAAAACTGAACGAGATCTTGGGGACCAACCTGGGTGTCCATGACATCGAGGACGTCTATGACATCAGCAAGGCTAGGGGAGACAATTATTATCTCCGGTTGAAGCAGCGCCGAAGAGGCTTTGTCCTGGCCTTGGAGGATTCCAGTAAGAATGCCGAGGAAGACCTCTTCTGCGTGTCGGGGGACTGGGAATTCGGCGCTGATGAGGACAGGAGACTGATGGTCCCTCGCCACCTCGGGGCCGTCCCAAGTAAACACTGCTTCTTTTTTTTGTTTGTTTTGCTCGACGCCGGGCTGTGAGCGAAGTCTGGCGGAAGAACGTTGATGACCATAAGAAGGTCGAGAGATACAAAGGGCACGAGACCAGATCGGCCTGGAGGCTGCTAGGGTATACGCCGAGGTACCGCGGCCACTACAGGAGAATCGGAGCAGCTCCGGAGGACGAGCCGCAGCCTGATCACCCTCCTGTCACCTTGGCCGTGCCTGCCGAGGTCCCTTTGATCGACCCTGCTGCGAGCCGAGCTGCGTCCGGTGCTGAGGCATCCACTTCCTCTAGCTTGGGGTCGTTGAACCTAAGGGAGATAGTAGACGCCTATTCGTCTGACCAGGAGGAAGGAATGGAGGGTAGCTCGAGAATTCCTGGTACCAAGGATCTGGCGGCCAAGTTCAGGCAAAGATCCTCTTCTTCTGCGACACCATCGTCTGCCAGCACCCTTGTGGCTTCGGGCTCGGGGGGTGCTACTGCCACTTCTGCTCCTGCCCCCACACCGAGCGAGGGAGCGCGGCGACGCTCTCCGGATCGCCGAGGGAGGGGTCCTCGCCCAGGAAGAAGTCCAAGGCGGGCGAGAAGGACTCGGGGGCTGAACAGCCTCCGAAGGGTAAGACTCCTGCGCGAGCTCCCAGGGGCAAGGCTCCGTCTGAGAAAAGTGCGCCGGCCAGCAAGGTGACTGGTGGGGTGGCTCGCGAGCTCACCATAGTGGTAGGGCAAGGGTCCGGATCGGCCTCTGGACCTCGCACTGCCCCGGCGACATGGCGACCCAAGATGGAGACGCAACCCGGGAAGCCTCTAAACGTCGAGGACTGGTTGATGGGGAACACCGACGTCATTGGAGCCCTCGCAAAAGCTTGTGCCTTGCCGCGAGACATGGAAGTGCATGCGATGTATGACAATGATAGCCTGATGGTCTCGGCGATTCAGGCTAATCTTTTGGTAAGTATCTTCAACGCCCTTCTTCAAGTGCTTTAGTTCGGCTGCTCTTATTTGACTTACTTTTTCCTTTTGTAGAACGTGCAGAGGCTCCTGGCAGTGATAGAAAGGAGTGACAGGAACGTTGCGAAGATCACCCAGCTGGAGTCCGAAAGGGATAGACTAAAGAAGGAGCTAGAAGAGCTGAAGAAGTGTAGCGCCGAGGCGACTGCTCAGCTGGACGTAGCTCTGGTCAGCGTCACTGAACTTACGTCGAAGACTCATCAACTGAAGGGTGATATCTGGACGAAAACCAAGAGGATTGCCGAGCTAGAGTCGGAGCTGGCCAGGTCGAGGTCTGAATCGGCAGCTGAGGCGACGAGGCTGCGCGGCGAAGTGCTGGCCGGGCGCGCCGAGATCGAGAAGCTGAAGACAGGGAGTGCCGAGCTGAAGAAGGAGAAGGCTTCTCTGCTATCCGAGGCACAGTCTTCTTTCCAGAAGGGGGTGGACCAGGCTACTGAGGAGTACGAGAAGCAGGTGGAGGAGATCACCTCCATTCTGTTCGAGGAAGGGTGCTTGGCCGCACTGTGGCGTGCGGGGGTTCCCGAAGACCACCCGGTCTATTGGAACTTGCCGAAGTACTCGGATCCAGTCCCTAAGCCGAGCTCTACTCCTTTGGGCGAGAGTGCCCAGTCGAAGCCCCTGCAGCTGATCCTGCCTTGGATGTTGCTCCAAATGCTCCGCCTGCTAGCGATGCCCAAGTTGCGCCTCAAGGCGAAGCTCCTTTTGCCCCTGCTGCTGGTGATGCACCAGACAAGGCCGCGGTCGTAGCCGAGACCGCTGGCTCATCAGAGTCGGTGATCATACTGGTGGAGTCGCCGAAGCCGCAGTAGTTGTAACTTGTTCTTGCTTTTGCTCTTTGCAATCTTTCTTTTCTATCTTTTGTATGTAACTTTCAGCCCTGTAATATCCTTTGCCTTTAATGAAAAACAGAGCTTCTTTACTTGTGCATTTTCTCTCTTTCCTTTTCTTTTTTGAGTTCGGCTCTTTTACGCTTGAGTCCGGCTGAATGCCTTTAATGTGACGTGACGTGAGAGCCTTGAGTTGGAGAGAGTACCGAACGATCTTCATAGCTATCAGTGCTTCATACTCTGCTTCATTGTTTGTTGCTTTGAAGTCCAAGGTGAAGGCTTGCTCTATGACCAGCCCCTCTGACGATTGGAGGACTATGCCAGTGCCAGCTCGCTTGGAGGTGGACGAACCGTCAAGAAAGACCTTCCATGCCGAGGCGAGAGCTTCTTCGACCTCGGTGACTTCAGGCTCATGCCCTATGCCCCCCAGTTCCGTGCCGGACTGGGGCGGAGCCGAGCTTGGCGAGACGAACTCTACAATGAAGTCTGCTAGAATCTAGGCTTTGATCGCAGTCTGGGGACGGTACTGAATGTCATACTGCCCCAGTTCGACTGCCCACTTTGAGATTCGCCCTGAAAAGTCAGCTTTTTTGAATATAGAATGGAGTGGATGCTCCGTGATCACCACAATGGTGTGGGATTGGAAATAATGGGAGAGCTTGCGGGAGGCACTGACGAGTGCCAGTGCGAGCTTCTCCAACAAAAGGTATCTGGTCTCGACATCAAGCATGATCTTGCTTGTATAGTAAATTGGCTTTTGTACTCCTTCGTCCTCTTTGATGAGGACGGAGCTCACCACATGATCCGAGACCGCAAGATATAAATACAAAACCTCCCCTTGAGTTGGGGTAGAGAGTAAGGGTGGTGAAGACAAATAAGTTTTGAGTGCTGTCAACGCTTGGTCGCACTCAGGGGTCCATTGGAATTTTAAATTTTTTCTCAGAAGCTGAAAGAAAGGCCTGCACTTATCTGATGATCGGCTGATGAAGCGATTGAGTGCGATAGCCATGCCTATGAGCTTCTGGACTTCTTTTGTAGTAGATGGGTTCTGGATGCCCAAGATTGCGGTAATCTGGTCTGGGTTGGCCTCTATTCCCCTTTGCGTTACCAGGCTTCCAAGGAACTTGCCAGAAGCTACGCCAAAGGCGCACTTGGAAGCATTTAGCTTAAGCTTGAACGCGCGAAGGATGCTGAAGACTTGGGCCAGATTTGTCAGATGGTCGCTGGAGTGCTTGGACTTGACGACCATGTCGTCAATGTAGACTTCCACCGTCTTGCCGAGCTGAGCCTGGAACATCTTTGTCACGAGGCGCTGATATGTTGCCCCCGCGTTGTTCAGCCCGAAGGGCATTACCTTATAGCAATAAGTGCCGCGGGGGGTTATGAATGCGGTTTTCTCCTCGTCTGGCTCATGCATTGGAATTTGATGGTAGCCTCTATAGGCGTCAAGGAAGCTCATTCGGTCGTGGCCGGCGGTGGCGTCGATCATCAGGTCAATCTTCGGAAGGGGGAAACTATCTTTAGGGCAGGCCCTATTGAGATCGGTGAAGTCTACACACACCCTCCATTTGCCAGTCTTTTTCTTAACCACCACCGTATTAGCCAGCCAGACCGGGTACTGGACCTCCCAGATTGCGCCTGCCTCCAGCAACTTGTCGACCTCTTCGACTACCGCGTCTGTCTGCTGTAACCCCGTCCTGCGGGCTCTCTGCACCACTGGCTTGTGGCTGGGATCCACATTGAGCTTGTGGCACATGACCTTAGGGTCGACCCCAGGCATTTCGCTCGGGGTCCAGGCGAAGACATTCACGTTCTGCATTAGAAACCTTGAGAGCTCGGCTCTCTCTTCGTCTGGCAGCTGCGTGCTAATCAGGAAAAATCTGTCAGGGTCTGCTGAGTCGAGCCTGACTTCGACTAGGTCCTCTATACTTTTCTTGTCAGGGTCTCGGCCGATCTCATCTAGACCCTTTTCAAACTCCGCCAGGTTGACGCGCTCTGGCTCCTTCTCTGCAGGGACCACGGCCAGCATGCACTGCCTGGCTAGCTGCTGGTCTCCTTCCATTGTGACCACCTCCATCTTGCCCTCCCTGCCTTCGAGTACGAACTTTAGCTTCTGGTGGAGGGAAAAGGGGACTGCTTCTTCCACTGTGACCACCTTCATCTTGCCCTCCTTGCCTTCGGGTATGAACTTTAGCTTCTGGTGGAGGGAAGAGGGGACTGCTTCCAACTTGTGGAGCCACGTTCTGCCCAGGATGACGTTGTAGGGAGAAGGGGCGTCCACGACTAGAAAGTCGGCCAACACGGAGGCTCCGCCCACTCGGGTTTTCAGGGTGATTTTACCCTTAGGATAGACTGGTTTGGTGGATAACCCTAGCAGGGGCGCACGGACCTCCGTGAGGTTAGCTTCTGAGAGATTCATCTTCTTGAAGCACTCATAGTAGAGGACCTCGGAAGAGCTGCCGGAGTCGACGAGGATCCTCTTCACAATGAAGTCCTTCAGCTTCATGGTCAAGAGTAGAGGGTCGTTGTGAGGAAGTTGGATTCCCTCCAGATCTTTGTCAGAGAACGAGATTGCTGGTCGGTCGCGGCGCACTCTCTTGGGTGCCGGCCCGAGTTCGGCTCTCATCACTTCCTTCCCGTGTGAGGCCTGCCTGGCTTCGGCACGAGCCTGAGGGCTGTCTCGAGCTGAGGGAGAGGGAGCTGAAGGCGCTAGATGGATGACATTGATGATCTTTTCAGAGTCTTCACTATCTGGATCCCTGGCCACGCTCTGATGAGCTCGGCTACCGCCGCCGCTGCCGACGTCTCCTGCCTTCACGAACTCTGCAAGGTGGCCTTCCTTGGCGAGCCTCTCCAAGTGGAACTTCAGAGTTCTGCACTCCTCGGTCCTGTGCCCGTTACCCTTATGGTAGGCACAGAACTTGGATTGGTCACGGGTGGATGGATCGCCTAACAAGGGACGAGGCCATCTGAAGAATGGCTGGGTCTTGACTTTGTTCATAACCTGGTGGATTGGCTCCTTGAAGACGAGGATGTCAGCATTGGTCTTGGGGACGACGCTGTAAGCTTGGAACTTCTTCAGGAAAGAGAGCTGGAGCTCTTTCCAACTCGAAATAGACTTCTCCGGCAAAGCGCAGAACCACTTTAGAGGGAGGTCGCTCAAACTGGAGGAGAAGATCTTGCAGTTGAGATGGCCCTCGTTCCCCCAGATGGACATCTTTTGGGAGAAATGACGGAGGTGAGCAGACGGGTCAGACAGTCCATCATAGGGGACGAACCGCGGGACTGAGAACTTCTTGGGCAAGGGAGTTCTCTCGATGTCCCGCGTGAAAGGAGAGGCCCCCAGATCGATGGGGCCATAGATCTCTTGCTGGTCCCGCATCTCCAGGTTGCGCTGGAGAGCTAGCTTGATGCGCTTGTCAAGCCGCTCCTGCTCGTCATCCTTCTCTGGCGTCAGTGCTCTTGGCTTCCGCTTTGCATGGCCTCGACCATGGTGGCTATGAGCTCGCCCGTCGCGGCCACGATGGCTACTGGTGTTGCTCGAGCCCTCATCGTAGGCATGGCTGCGCTTCTGATCCAGAAAGGCTCTCAGATCCTCTCGGGATGGCTGGACCACCTTGCTCTGGACAGCTCTTTTCTCGCCTTGGGGCTCTGAGGGCTGCCTTTGAGAGGCATTTTGCACTGCTCTCAGTTGCTGCTGGAGCTGGCGGATCAGTCGCTCCTGGTCCTGGAGGAGAGCGTTTTGAGCTGCGATGTCTCCTCCAGCATCAGGGGGTTGCACACGGCGTGGCTCCTCCACTGCTGGAGCTTTGCCTTTGAGAGGGCGCTCAAGTCGACGCTCGTCCCGTGGGGGAGGCGCGACTTCCTCGTCAGAGCACGAGGTCTCGACTCCCTCTCGGAAGGGAAACTCGACGAAGGGTCGCGAGGCTACGCGCTCCTCGCCCGCTGACGCGCCACGGTCCGCTCCGGGCCGTCCCTGAGGAGGGACGTCTGTCCGTCGACGGGCCCGGACGCTTGAATATTGCTCTCTGGGACTCTCCGCCTTTCTTAGCTTTCGGAGGCATGATTTTTGGGAAGATTGGGAAGGTTTGGAAGGTTGGGATAATACTTTCCCACAGACGGCGCCAATTGTAGGAGACGGCGCCAATTGTAGGTGCAGAATAATATGACCCACAATAATCGGAGTGCCTTACAGGACTTATCCAAATGAAGAAGATGACCTGCTGCTTGAAAGCCTGAAAGGGAAGAGCAAACGGTCAGAGGAACTGGAACTGGAACAAAGGAAGGAGGGGAAGAAGAGAGGCAGAGTAACGACTCTCAGGTTTGGATTGTGCGTACCTTGCATGTGAAATGAGGCTCTATTTATAGACGATTTGGACGATATCTTTGGATGATATTTTGGTGTGGGTCCCATGACTTGATAGGGAAGTCATCATCAGCCCACAAAGTAATAAATGCGGTCCATTCCAGCCCACTTTGCATTTAATGCCAGTCGAATCAGCCCACATCGCATTAAATGCGCGTCATGTCGGGCCAGATCCTGTTGGACGTCTTTGGCGGTAGAGGTACCATCGGATCCACCCTCGGACATTCCCCTGATTTGGCTTCAGCCGCTTGATGCCGACCTGTCAGTGATCTGGCGAAGATTGTGGACGGCTGGATGTCGCATCTGTCTCACTGGCTCGCGCCCCTATTCCTCCACGTGTCTGATGGCGTGGTGGGCGTAGGGCGCGAGTGGAGGTTCTTATCTTGCTTCGGCTTCCGTCCCGGCTCCTTCGGCCGAGGTTGAGCTTTCAGCCGAGGTGGGCACCTGGGTAGCCGAGCTCGGCGCTAGCGGCCCGGACCTATCTGACTTCGGCTGAGACCTCTGCCCTGGTAGCCGAGGCGAGTCTGAGGCCACGTGGCTGGCACGCGGATGGCACGTGAGAAAGTTAGTCTCGTCTAATGGCTGTGATTAGCGTAATCCTGGAGCTTTGGAAATCTCCCCACACAATGGTGTTTTATTTTTAGTTGTTTGGTAGGGAATCTTTTTTACTTTTTGTATTAAAAAGTGGAGTTTTTTTTTTGTCTTTTAATGAAAAAAGGAAGTTGATTTTTTGACTTTTTTTAAAAAATTGGTAGAAAATATTGAAATTATGTATTTTTGATGACTAGATTCACTTTGCTTCATTTTAAGAAGTAAAAGTGCCAAACACGGCCCGAATGCTCCGAAGCCTTCACAGTCTGTCTAACATTTTACTTTCACAATCTGGGAAAGCCACAAAAATCAAAAGTTAGCAAATTTAAAAAGACACTTCCAATAAAAAAACAAATATCAAAACCCTTCCAATATTACTTCCCAGCTCAAAAGAACCCACGCATGAAATCTCTCATCTACTGCTCATGCATCCAAATCCAAACACACATGATCCAACCACGACATCGATCATCGAACCAAATCTCCTCTCTTCCCACCTCCCCCTCTCTAAATCCCAAATCCATGCAAAATCAGTTTCATCACAACAAAATCAAAACACAAAAGGCTGGATCATAAAAAAAACAGAGATCCGAAGGCAAAGAATAACCAAAAATCAATTAAACAGATCCAAACCATAGGCATCTAACGCAAGAGCTGCGAAACATCTACCATAGAATGAAAATCATAACTTGAAATCAATCAAAACCCTAGATTCATCAATGAAAAAAAGGATTTTTGAAAAAAAAAAAAAAAACCATACAGCTTGGAAGAACGAATTGCTTGAAATCTGATGCTTTGCTTTTCGATCTCAGCACGACAAAAAAAAAACCCCAAAAACCCAAAAACAAAATCCAATCTTCTACACACAAGAAAACCTCAGATCAGATCACAGCCCACCCAAACCAACACCTCCCCAGTGGCATTTTTGTAGCTTGCAAGTGCATGGTCAATCTGGAGGTGATGCTGCCGCAGAACAGAGAGTTGGCAAAAGAGACCCGGTTGGCATCACCGTCCCAGTTGTCATCGCATCCGCATCAGGCGTCGATAACCACCGAGAGCTGGCAGAGAGCGGAGGAGACAACCCATGAGATAATCTGCCGGATTCAGCCGACGGTGGTTTCTTAGGAGAGACTGAAGGCCGTCGTCGAAGACGTTGAGGGAGAAGGGGGATCGGAGAGGAAGTTGAGGCGCTGCAGTGGTTGAGGAGGAATGATATTAGGTCTCCCGAGCGCGAGAGAGAGAGAGCGTCGAGCTTAGAGAGAGATGCGAGCTTTGCTCGAGAGAGAGAGCTGAGATCCAGGGAGGACAAAAGATTAGAGCTCCGTTTGGGAAGGGAGAATTTCCCCTCTTATTTTTTCATTTTGGCGCCCATTCGAAAAAACAATTACTGCTTACCTCATCGCGACATGAACATCCACGTGGGACCGGTCCAAAATTCGGTCATGTGAGTATGTCCATGTAGACTTATTGGTACTTTGCACGCCTGCTAGCGGTTGCGTAGAAGAACTTCTTCAAGGAGGTACGGATATGGCCGAGAACAACGATATGTCGCGATCAACGCCGGCGTTCAGGCTCCGGTGGGACGTGTTCCTGAGCTTCAGAGGGGAAGACACTCGCGACGGCATCACGGACCTTCTTTACACGGAGTTGGAGAGGAAAGGGGTCCGAGTGTTCCGAGACAACGATGTGTTAAACCATGGGGACGAGATCGCTTCGGGCTTGCTCGAGGGGATCGAAGACTCCGCCGCCGCGATTGCGATCATCTCTCCCAACTACGCCTCCTCCAGGTGGTGCCTCGAGGAGCTTGCGACGATCTGCGACTGTGGGATGCTAATTCTTCCGGTATTCTACTTCGTCGATCCGTCGGACGTTCGGCGCCAAAGAGGGCCCTTCGAAAGAGGCTTTCGGGATCTTGAGAGCAGGTTTAAAGAACACGAGGTCAGGAGATGGAGAAATGCCATG
The DNA here is from genome assembly GCA_012931725.1 of Litsea cubeba. Lineage (NCBI taxonomy): Eukaryota > Viridiplantae > Streptophyta > Magnoliopsida > Laurales > Lauraceae > Litsea > Litsea cubeba. Next base: position 17,752,372 of record CM022947.1, read on the forward strand.
GCAAAGACCGGTGGAAGAGTTGGTTGGGTGCTCCAAAATAAGTGGGGGTGTTTCTCTCTCTTCTCTCTTTACCATTCGAGTTTTTACAGAGGAAACCCTATGTTTGTTTATGATTCAATTTCTAAAGCCCTAAGCTGAGATCCATTCTAGATAGAGAACGTAACTAACTCGAGTTCCTTGGTTAGTTGGTTCAGTTTTTAGAGAGAAATTCTTCTAAGAATCGTTTTCTTTTCTTTAATCTGGATTCTTGATTCAGTTTGCAGAGAGAAAGCTTAGCTGAACTCAAATCCCAGCTTTGTTGATTCACTCCAGAGGTCAGACCTGCAAAATAAAAAAATTAATCAGGACATTTGATTAAATGTATGCACTTTGACATGTTCTTCCATGCTTTTGTACGTAATGGGAGTTCAATTTGGGAAAGGAGATGGAAGACCTTGTACTTGCTGCCACTGGTGATCGGTTTCTTCAGGGCCATATGTAACCTTAAATGCTGGTACATGTCTTCATGGGGATGAGAGGAGGAGACCAACTTTAGGCAAAATTAATTTGACACAGTTGTGTTTTTTTTTTAGTTGGAAACACAAGGTTTTCTATGATGTCAACTGAGCTTAATTGGATATCACAATTAAAATATTTTAAGATATTCTGATGGAATCTTTGGAATTCAAGTAAGACGAGCTTTTTGAAAATTGTTGTCCCTAGTGCACTTTGTTAGTGACATTTCACATTTGTTTATTCTAGTTGTGGAATTTTTTAGTGTATAATTGGTTAACGTGATGATTGTTGTGAATGGGTGGTTTGCTTTTGTTGAATCTTGATTGCTTTGACTTTAGCAAATTGGCAAATAATTTAAGTGGCACTTTTGTTCTGATCCCCCACTATCTTAGTCACTTGTATATTTCTTATACGACAATATAACTGTCTCTTTTGATAGATTAAAAATCAAACTCGTTTTGCTTAATTATTAATTGTTACAAGTTTTAGGCCTGTGAGATGCAAGGATTTGTTTTCTAATTTTCAGTTCTAATTTTATTAATATTGATTGCATATAAAATATGTATAATATTTTTTTGTCATATTTTCATTTTTATGTAATTTAATTAAATGAATTATCTATTGCTTTATCCATTTAGTTATGTCTGCATAATCATCTATAAAATTATTATAAATTACCTGAATCAAGTTAACTAGGTCTTTGTAAAAGACATAATTTTTGGTATAGAGCATTAATGACGAAGGAGGCGAGGAGATAGTCAAGCTGCTTTTTATTTGAATTTAGTAAATATAGCATTTAGTGGCATGAATTTTACGCAACTTTGATGAAAATATATGTAAGGAGTATTATAATTGTACATAAGAAATATGGTTAGATAACTTAGATTAATAATTTAATAAATTGAAGATATAGTTAATTGGCTGTGAGGATTCATAATACTTCAGTTTAGTCAATGTAAATTTTAGAGATTATTTATTATTTACCATCTTGTTTTGAAAACCAAAAGACAGAGGGAAAAAAATTAAAAAGAAGAGCATGCCGCATGGTGCAAGTTTGCAACTACAACAAGAATGACTTACTTTTTATATATGGACATAAACAGAAAATCTTTTTTGGACTCAATCTTCTAGTGTGGATACATTTTGTGCTGGAAGAAATTGAGTTATTGCAGGTACGTGTAAAGTTATGCAAAGCAGAGACTTGATTTGTATGATTATGCTTGGAGAGGTTAAGTTAGGATTTGTCGCTTGGACGACATTTTTTTTTTTGAAAGATGCTTGGTCAACTCAGTAGCTCTTGTGACTTTGCCTTGTGAAAATGTGTATAGTTGACTATGTATAGATATTTTCCGTCAGTATTATAGGGCATGAGATTGCCCCTTGTCTTGTTTAAACCGGTACTTTTGGTTTGATGCGGACGAGTTTTGTCTACCACAGTTGAGATTGGAAGATAATAGTACTCTTTTGAAAGCTCCCTCTATCTCTATCCCTCTCATTTCACGTGTGTGGTAGCTTGTACATGCACATTCTTTTGTGTGTTCATCTCTAGCACATACATAACATCCTCTCCTCCTCTTGCTTAGTTATGATGCACTTTTTGGAGCTAGATGTCATGGTGTTGCGATTGTATGAAGCACACCCTATTGTTGGGGATCCGAACGCTCAAACCCACAAGCAAACGCACACAATCGAAGACAAACCAAGAACAGAAAAATAAACACAAACAAGAAGAGAACGAGACACAGAGATTTACGTGGTTCCGACTTAAGCTAATTGCTTAATCGTACATCCACGGGGTGCTGGGGTGTTTCACTATAATGAAGTATATGAAAAGAGTTACAACGGAGGCAACCCTAGGCGTTCCTTTTATAGTTGCAAGGAACCCTAGCATAAAAAAAACCTAAAACGCAAAAGTATGCTTTAGCCCTTGTTTTTTTTTTTTGCTGCTTGGCTCAGTGGCCAAGGTGAGGAGGATTGAAGCCTCCCACCAGGGATCGACCCACCATCCCTAGTGGGAGGGATGGGAGCGGGGGGCTGTAACCACCATGCCACCCATTTATTTCCCTTTAGCCCTTGTTTTAATCAGACTTCATACTTAACAATCTCCCACTTGATGACTGATTCGGAACAACCCTCCAAATGCCAACAATGATCAACACCCATTCGAGGATTGCTAGAGGTGAGTTGTCTCTCTCCTACACTAAGGGAAATAGTCCTAAGACATCTCACTAAATTTTCCTCACACTCTTCACCCACATCTTCAAATTCCTCCATGTTGGGTTCGTACACTTGCTCCTCTACTGACTCATCACCCTCGACTTTCTCGTCCTCCCCAATAGCTAGAGCTTGGGTGGGACAGCTAGCAGATACGTGCCCAAAACCGTGACACTTGAAACATTGGACTCGAGAGTTATTTCTAGGACCCTCAGGTAAGCTACCCTTATTTCTATTGTCATTCACAGTCTGGGGTACTAGGAGGTGGTCCTAAAACAGACGTAGCGTTTGGTGGGGAAGGGCGGCTAATAGGGGGGCGACTGTCATTGCGCTTTCCAAGCTGGGGCTTAGCTACTAGTTCGTAGTTCTGGACTAGAGTGTAGGCCTCGTCTAAAGTGGTAACTCCCCTAAGGACAACCTCTCTTCGCATCACTAAGACCACGCCTAAACCGACTCAAAGTAACGGCCTCATCCTCCTGAACATTACACCTCATCATGAGTTCATCAAACTGGGTTACGTAATCTTTCACTGGCCTATTACCTCGTCGGATATCATTCCATTGATCTAGCAAATTACCGTGATAGGACAAAGGCAAATACTTGCGCTTAAATCTCACTTTCATCTCCTCCCAATCTACAACTGGGGGTTCATGACGCCTAGCAAGCAAATTCTCAACACTTTCCCAATACAATTGGGCACTTCTTGTCAGTTTCATTTTAGCAAACCGACACTTTCTCTCTTCAAAAAACTCGTACCACTCAAAGCAACGATCCATATCTTGCAACCATTTTGTAAACACCCAAGGGTCTAGCGGCCATCAAAAGTTGGGGCTTCTACTTTGACTTGCTTCATTAATTTATCATCATTACGCTCAGGTGACCTGTCATTTCTATGATGTGGCAGTAATTCTCTATCTGGATTCTTAGGCCTAGTGCGTTCCTCAATTATGTCTACCCTAGTATTTAGTCTTTGATAGCTTCAGTGAGGGTTGCTAATTGGGTTTGCAATTGGTCGTCTACCATAGTGCTAGAGGATGTCAGTAAGCGACCACTACGTAATTGCATACAAAGATTCTATGACTAAACTTGTTGATATCAACCAATTTACTACTAATATAAACCTAAACTGTTTTTATGTAAAGACACGTAAAACTCTAGATGTTGATTAGACTATAAGACACTCGAATAAAGTGCAAGCAATAGTGATGTCTACTTTTTTTTTTTTATTTACGGGGGATCAAAACGCAAAACTAGAGAAAATAAAGGGAGAATTAAAGGGAAAAATAGGGAAGGGTAACCCAAAATTAGGATGGAACAAATGTGGGCAGTGGAATCAATGTAGGGAAAATAGAATGAATGTTGGAATGGGTGGAGTCACAATGCACACAATAACTCAATTAATTGCTAAATAGAGAGTAGTTAATAGCACCAAAAATATAATGGAACGAAGTTACCGTCCGAGTTGGGGATCGAGAGTGCACTGGTGGTCTAGAAGCTGCCAAAAATGAACGAGAGGTGGTCTGGAGTATTCTGGACCTCGCCGGAGTTCGCCGGAAAGGTTTGCCGGAGCGCTGTTCAGATCGTCGGAGAGAGGCTGTTCCAGTGGTGGGGTTCGCGGGAGCTGGATGTCACCGGAAACGAAGAATGACGCTTACGAACAGTGCCCCGGGCTAGGCTTGAGGGCGTGTAAGGCGCGTGCGGCGGTAGCCGCAACGGAGTTCCAGATGAACAGTGGGTTTGGATTGCTGTGGTTGAACAAAAACAGTGATTGAACGAGAAAAATTATAGGATCCTTTGCTCTGATACCAAAGTTGATGTAGGATACGAAGAAAGTAAATTAGGTTATAAGAAGAAGAAGAAGAAGAACAGGAGCCGCTGTAGAGAAAGAATCAATCAATATTATCATTCATTCAATAATGTTTCTGTTAACCCTAATTAGGGTTCAAATAATAAAATTTATGGGCCAAACCACAAAAGGCCTAAAATAATATAACTCAAAACAATACGGCCCAAAACGATGGCTCCAAATAAATAATGAAACAAAACCTAATTAGCTAGACTAAATATTAATAATCAGTCCATAATACTAATGGTTGGGCCTCTTTGGCCCGACTTCCATACACGTCCATATCGTCTACTGGTGTCCGCACCAATCTTCCATCTGCATCTTCCAAAAAGCATAGTTCCTACCATTGAACTTCTCGATCTTGTATTTGTCTTTAGCCATTGTATAAACCTTGACCTCCTAACCCGGAGTTCTGATATCAGTTGTTGGGGATCCGAACGCTCAAACCCACAAGCAAACGCACAAAATTGAAGATAAACCAAGAACAGAAAAATAATCACAAACAAGAAGAGAACGAGACACAGAGATTTACGTGGTTCCGACTTAAGCTAATTGCTTAATCGTACATCCACGGGGGTGTTTCACTATAATGAAGTATATGAAAAGAGTTACAACGGAGGCAACCCTAGGCGTTCCTTTGCAATTGCAAGGAATCCTAGCATCAAAAAAAAAAAAAACTAAAATGCAAAAGTACGTTTTGGCCCTTGTTTTAAATTAGACTTCACACTTAACACCTATCATCGACTGAATTAAGTTTGTTCTTTCTGTCTTGCAATGTGGATTCTCATACCATGGTTAAAAATTTGAATGGAGCTTAGTGTCATTTGAGGTCATGTCAACTAAAATGAGATGACTCCCCTTAAAATTCAAATCGAGAAGAATCATAATGCTGTCATAGCTGTTGCAACCCACTCCTATCCATTGTTCAATTCTCATTTTGACAAGTTTTTAATGTACATGTCAATCCAGTCTAGGTCGTAGCTGTTCAAAAGTAATGGTCCTAGCTCACTGGAATATCATCATGTTAACCCCTAGCAAGATTACTGTTAATGGCTACTTATGCCAAGTATGATTAAATTTGAGATTCTTGAGTAGTTCTCTTCAAAGTGTCCTATTAAATTCTCTGTAAGGAAGAAACAGGAACTATTTAGTTATCAAAAAATTTTAATTGCAAAAGGACTGTTTTGCTCCAGATTAAGGCTCTCCAGTGTTTGTTTTTGCAAGACATGGAGCATGTGCCTGACAATTTTTTATTTTTTGTTTTTTGAAAAGCACCATGAATGCCTCCCTTTTACTGAGTTTAAGCATATGCAGCCTTGTGAAAGGAAAAAATCTCCATTTGTCATTTAAAAGCATATACTTACAGATATATGCTTGGAATTATGTGACCGGATGTTATTTTAGTGAGTGGAGTCTATTTGTCAGAAGATGGGTGGCGATAATTATTAAGCTTATGCAAGTTATCGTATAAAGCTGTCAATGTGGACTTTTTGGTAACAGAAATATTTTTCCTTTTAAGTGAAAAGTCCACCATATTTTGGTTCATTACTCAATATAATCTCCAGTCTTAAATTCTTTGATGTCACTAAATAACATGATGTGTATAAAAGAACTTTATAGGTTCTTTTTTTTTTCTTCACATTTTTGTACACGAAGTTATGAACATGATCTCATAGTCATAGATAGCAATGGATGCATGTTGGCTTGGCCAGTTGTTTAATTGAAACTATGATTTGGATGAAAAATTACAAGAAATTTTTTGCATGCACTAACACATGGTCTGCCTATTTACCAAAGATGCTTATCTTATTGAATTAGCCATGTCTTTGTGGGGAATTGAGTTATCCAGCTTGCTAGTTTTGGTATTGATTGTAATTTTGTATTCCACCTTATCAACTAAGAGAAATGACTTCTGAAAGCTCATTGAGGTTATTTCTTAGAAAGTAAAATTCACATGGTTTATTGAGGCTGTCATGTGGTTTAAGTGCTAGGGGTTTTGTTACGTGACTTGGAAAGTTATTTTAGGTTAGTTGAGTGTTATTTTATGTTAATTGAGTGTGTACCATGGAAAATTCATTAGTTTTAAGTTTGGTTAATTATAGCTCAAGAATATATTTGTAAAGCAGACTTAGTCCGAATCAACAGTTACTATGCGTACTATTGAAATAGCTTGATATACATTGTTGGGCCCATTTCCTAACAGCTTAAGCTTTTGGGACAATTGGTGACTTAACATGGTATCAGAGCTATGGTTCCAGGAGGTCCTGGGTTTGAATCTTGTTATTCCCCATTTATTGTTGTGCACTTTGTTTCCTTGTGTTGGTGCACCTTGTTTGATTTGGTTGTTCGCTTGTCTCTGCTTCACGTGCAAATTAGGGTCACACGTGAGGGGGAGTGTTGAAATAGTTTGATATATATTGTTGGGCCCATTTCCTAACAGCTTAAGCTTTTGGGACAATTGGTGACTTAATACATACAAGTTAAACATTATTGCATGCAGTTGTTTTTACAATTTTATCAAAAGTCTAGACAAAAGATTTTTGTAAACATAATGGTGTTGGGACCTTTCAATTAACTTGTTGATCCTTTTGATAAAATTGTTAGCATATACTTCTATGTTTTGTTTGTTGTTAAGACAAGTTGTCTCTAATCCTAGTGAATGCACAATGGGTTAAAATCACAGGGCTCTTAAGAGTATTATTCTGGTTATAATCTTGGTTGATGTGACATGTATCATATCTCTCTTTTTTTCCGATGTTACATTTCCTTGTTAGCCTTCTGTATTTACTGTGAAGTATGCACTAACATTCATGTCTTCTGGCAGGGAAGAACATCAGTCGTTGATCCAATTATTAGTTAGAAGGATTTTGGATGAATTAAGCAACACTCCAATGGGCGTGGCTTCATATACTGTGGGACTCAACTCCCGTGTTGAGGATTCAATGAGATTGTTAGATGTTAAATCAAATGGAATTCAAGTTTTGGGGTTTCATGGAATGGGTGGGGTTGGCAAGACAACTCTTGCCAAGGCTCTCTACAATAAACTTGTCTCTCAATTTGAACACCGCAGTTTTATTTCCAATGTTAGAGAAGCATCCATGCAACCAAATGGTTTAGTATCTCTTCAGAGGAAACTCCTTGGTGACCTTTCACTGGGAAAGGCATCTGGCGTAAACGATGTCAGTGCTGGCAAGATTGCAATTAAAGGGATACTTAATGATAAGCGAGTCCTTGTCGTTTTAGATGATGTTGACGATGTAAGCCAACTTGGTGCACTGGCCATCAGGAGAGAATGGTTTTATGAAGGAAGTCGAATAATCATTACTACAAGAGATAGAAATGTTCTGCTAGCTGATGATGTGGACAAAATTTATGAGGTGAAAGGATTGGGTTTCTCTGATTCACTAAAACTTTTCCGTTATCATGCATTGGGAAGTAAAAAATCCTCTGGAGCTTTCCTGAATCTGTCTCAACAAATTGTGTCCCTCACTGGAGGATTACCCTTGGCTCTTGAAGTCTTTGGTTCTTCTCTCTTTGATAAGAGGAGAGTAGTGGAATGGGAAGATGCTCTTCAAAAACTGAAGCAGATTCGTCCTGACCATCTTCATGATATCCTAAAGATGAGTTTTGACAGGCTCGATGATGAAGAGAAGTGCATATTCCTCGACATTGCATGTTTGTTCGTCAATCTAAGAATGACGAGAGACAATGCAGTTGACATACTGAAGGGCTGTGGTTTCAGAGCTGAGATTGCAATCAATGTCCTCGTAGCAAGATCTCTCGTTAAAATTATGGAGGACAATACTCTGTGGATGCACGACCAAATGAGGGACATGGGAAGACAAATTGTACACCTTGAAAACCATTTGGATCCTGGAATGCGTAGTAGACTTTGGAATCCTAGTGAAATTCTGACCGTTTTGAAACATAAGATGGTATGAATCTTAGGAGCAAATCTTACCTTTGTGTTACCTGTTATCTTACACAACGTATAAATACTAGTTTTCTGATCTGGTTTGCAATCAAGAGAAAAAAATGATAAACAAAAAATGTGAAATTCTAAATTTTTTTAAAGATAGTATGGTATGTATCTTAGCACCAAATTTTACCTTTCTTTTACCTGTTGTCTTACACAATGTATACATAGTAGTTTTTGAGCTTGTCTGCAATCGAGAAAAAATAATGGTAAACGAAAAACAGAAAAGTTGAGATTGTCTTTGTGGATCCACCACCCAGAATGAGTTGCTCCAAGCGAGGTGTATATAAGAACACCGAGGAGGTTTAGATGCTAACAATCGGTTTGCGAACATGGTGATTCAGTGGGATGAAGAACACGAGTTAACAGAGAGAAGAGATAGATCTTTGAGCCAGAACTTTGTAGGAATCAGTGTTACCCTTTGAATACCCGCAGCTCCTCTTCAATCTCACAGCTTGATTGTGGTTTCTTTCTAACTTTGAGTTAGCTTCGAAGCCTCCTATAGTGACCCGAATATTTATGTTGGCATATTTTAATCATTTATGACGTCATTTTGATGCATTTTTAAGATTTAAATACCATTATTGTATTGGGGTTGGTTTGGGAGAATTGAGTGTAGTGTTTAGTCTGATTTTTGGATTTAGAAAAAATTTCTAAAACGTGGTTCTGTTGTGCGCACGACTGTGCTTAGTCCATGCACATGGGATGAATCTGATGAGTGGCGTGCGCACGAAATTCTTCTCATCGTGCACACAGGGTGTGCCAGAGCTTGGCATGCACACGCCTGTGTCTTTCTCGTGCGCACGGCCTGGACTGAGTTTGAGCGCTTGTGTTAGCTTCTTTTTGTGATTTTCTGGCTTTCAGCCACCTAACCTACATAGCTACTCTCCTACTCTCTCTCGACCAGCATTTCACACTCTTCTCTTTCTTCATTTTGAAAACTGATTGTGGGTGTGTGTATGGTGTCTGTATATCAGTGGGTTAGAGAAAGAGAGAGAGAGTGGAAAGTTTGGAGCTTTGAAGCTTGGATTCTTGATCAAGCTTGGTTCGTGGGTGTTCTCCTTGTGTCTTGGTGGGCTTGTGAGGGTTGGAGAGTGATGCAGTGCCAAAGAATAAATGTAGCATGTATTCCCGCGCAGAAAAATCCTGCACAGACACCTTTTGGTATTCTGGCCATAACTCAACCTTGGAAGCTCCAAATCGTGCACCGTTCAATGCGTTGGAAAGTGGACTCGAAGACCTTTCCAATGGAATATGGCTTGGAAGCTGAAACCTCACCATTTAATCCAGATTTCGAGCTGAACAGTCTCCCATTTTCGTAGTTATACTCTGTTTTGTAAGTTGTGTCTTTGGGAAGTGTAGTTTGGTGGGTAGTTATGATAATTAATTGCTTTTGAGAGTCCATAAGTAGAAGGAAAGTATGAGAACGTGGTAGTATGTAGTGATTACCTATTTTGTTAATGAAAAGAGATAGAGCCCTGCTCTCATCTGTGTTTATCTTCCTTCTTTTGTTGTGTTCTTGAATTTCAAGTTTCTTTTTCTATATCTCTTCTTAGCCCTCATCATTTGGTATCAGAGCTTGCGTAACGCTCTTCGTGTACTTCCTTCTTCTTTCATGGCGGCAAGAAGAGGTAGAGGGCGCGGCAATCTCAGAGATGTTAGAGATGAAGAAATTCAGGCACTTCGACGGCAAGTTGAAGAACTTACCATGCGCTTTGAGCGTCGGGAAGCTTGTAGCGGGCGAAGCTCTTCAAGTCAAGGTTATGGTAGTGATGAATCTGAGGATGTAAATCCTTTTGGCAACCAGCAAGTCCGTGGAGAACCTATGATGGAAAGGTTTCTTCGAGCTTCGGAGGTTGTTAAGATTGATCTACCGGAGTTCCATGGTCGACTACAACCTGAAGAGTTTCTTGAATGGCTTAGTCCTATTGAGAAATTCTTTGAATACAAAAACATTCCAAAAAACCAGCAAGTGATGCTTGTGGCTACTAGGTTGCGTGGTTAGGCTTAAACATGGTGGGACAAGGTTCAGGAGTTGCGGGTTCGCAAAGGTAAACCCAAGATCCCTTTGTGGGAGAAAATGAAGTGTAGACTTCGAGAGAATTTTCTTCCACCAGATTTTGCTCAAAGCATCTTTTCTCAATTCAACAACATCCATCAAGGCAGCAAAAGTGTTGTTGACTACAACCGAAGAGTTCTACAAGTTGATGGCCCATAACAAAACTCAAGAGACCGAGGAGTACTTGTTGCAAGGTATATTGGTGAACTGAAGTTTGAAATCCGTGATGAAGTTGAGATGCAACGAGTATGGAGGTGAATGATGCTTATCAACTTGCTTTGAAGGTGGAGGCAAAGTTAACTCGTGGCCATGAAAAGAAATATGCTGATGTTCGTAGCTTTTACCCTCCCTCTAAAGGTGAATCTTCACGTGGAGGTCATGTTGGTTCAAAGGTCGGGGGTACCAACAAGAGTGCAGCCAAGCTGAGCACTAGCAATCATGGAGGAGGTCAAGCAACTCATACTAATCGTTCCCCTACTTGTTTCAAGTGTGGGCAGGTTGGTCATTATCTTAAAGACTGTCCTAAAAGGTGGGTGGATGCTCATGTAAACCTTGCGGATGAAGAGGATGATGGTGAACATGAAGACCCTTCTGGAGAGCCTAAATATGATGATGATGACGAGGTAGAGTATGAGGAAATTGGGCCTGAAAAAGGGGATTGCTTGGTGATCCAAAGAGCCCTCACTACAAAAGTTGAAGAGGACGAAGAGTGGCTTCATTCTAATATCTTCAAAACCCGGTGCAAATCTCATGGCAAGGTGTGTTCCATTGTTATTGATGGAGGGTATTGATGGAGGGAGCTGTGAAAATATTGTTTCTCAAGAGATTGTGGACAAACTCAAGCTCAACACCGAACCTCACCCGAAGCCATATCGAATTTCTTGGTTCAAGAAAGGCAATGAGGTAAAAGTTACTAAATGATGTTTAGTTTCTTTTCTATGGGAAAGAATTATCATGATAATGTTTGGTGTGATGTGGTTCCAATGGATGTTTGTCATATACTCTTGGGGATACCTTGGCAATATGATAGACATGTTACACATGATGGCCGGAAAAACACCTATACCTTTAGAATGGGTAAAGTGGACATTGTTCTCTTGCCTTGTAAGGAGGAGAGAGTCCGAAAAACTATTACCAAAGAAGGGGACAACAACTTTCTTGCTTTGTCAAAATTTGTGAAAGAAAGCAAAGAGAGTGGTGTTGTGTACATGTTGGTGGCCAAAGAGAAGGAGCAGTCCTTTGAGGTTCCTTATGAAGTAGAAGCCATCTTGGAAGAGTTCAAAGATGTCATTCCTAATGAATTACCAAGTGGTCTTCCACCTCTTAGAGATATCCAGCACCAAATTGACTTGATCCCCGGAACTAGTTTGCCAAACAAGGCTCATAATCGAATGAGTCCAAAGGAGCATGAAGAATTGAATAGACAAGTCATGGAGCTACTGGAAAAGGGTTACATTCGAGAAAGTTTGAGTCCTTGTGCAGTACCGACTCTTTTAACTCCAAAGAAAGATGGAACGTGGAGAATGTGCATTTTGATAGTAGAGCAATCAACTGGATTACTGTCAAGTATAGGTTTCCAATTCCAAGAATTGATGATATGTTTGATGAGCTTACCGGTGCCCAAGTATTTTCTAAGATTGACCTTAGAAGTGGGTATCATCAAATTCGTATCAAGCCTGGAGATGAATGGAAGACGGCTTTCAAGACAAGAGAAGGCTTATATGAATGGATGGATATGCCATTTGGGCTTTCTATCGCTCCAAGCACGTTCATGAGGGTGATGAATCAAACCCTTCGTCCATTCATTGGTAAATTTATTGTTGTTTACTTTGATGACATTCTTGTTTACAGTCGTAACAATAGTGAGCACATTGATCATTTGAGGGCTGTACTACTCACTTTGAGAGGTGAGAAACTTTATGTAAACCTCAAAAAGTGTTCTTTTATGACAGAAAGCGTTGCTTTTCTAGGCTTTGTGCTAACCTCTACAGGAATCAAGGTGGATGAGGAGAAGATAAAAGCTGTCCAAGAATGGCCTGCACCAAAGAGCTTGCATGAAGTAAGAAGTTTTCATGGTTTGGCTTCATTCTATCGTCGGTTCATCAGAAATTTCAGTTCCATTGCAGCACCTTTGACTGATTGCATGAAGAAAGGAGAGTTTAGGTGGACTCCTGAAGTGGAGAAGAGCTTTGAACTCATTAAGGAGAAGCTGTCCATGTCTCCTGTACTTGCACTCCCAGATTTTGAGAAGGTTTTTGAAGTTGATTGTGATGCTTCACATATTGGAATTGGGGGAGTTCTCAGCCAAGGTCATCCAATTGCCTTTTTCAGTGAAAAGCTCAATGAAACAAAGATGAATTACTCTACTTATGACGTGGAATTCTATGCCATTGTTCAAACACTTTGGCATTGGCGGTCTTACTTGATTCAAAGAGAGTTTGTTTTAAATTCAGATCATGAAGCACTCAAGCACATCAATACTCAAGCTAGTCTGAACCGAAGGCATGGTAATTGGGTAGCTTTCCTACAAGAATACACATTTGTTTTGAAACACAAGAAGGGAAAGTGTAATCAAGTGGCTGACGCACTTAGTCGGCGTGTTACACTTCTAAACACTATGAAAGTGCAGTTGGAAGGCTTTGATTCTATCAAGGATATGTATGCAAATGATGAAGACTTTGGTGATATTTGGGAGGTATGCAAAATGGGGGCATCATGAAGACTATGTCCTCCAAAATGATTTTCTCTTTCGTGGGACACATTTGTGCATTCCAAGGTGTTCTCTTAGAGAATATATCATCAAGGAGTTTCATTCCGGAGGTTTGGGTGGTCATTTTGTTTGAGACAAGACTGCTTTGTTGGTCAAGGAGAAGTATTATTGGCCTACTATCTACCGAGATGTTGCTCATTATGTGAAGAGATGCAAAATTTGTCAAACTTGCAAGGATCAAGCTCAAATACCGGTGCATACACTCCATTACCAATTCCTAAGGCTCCATGGGAAGATGTTAGTATGGATTTTGTGGTTGGTTTGCCAAGAACACAAAGAGGTATTGATGCAATCTTTGTTGTTGTTGATAGATTTTCAAAAATGGCTCATTTTATTCCTTGCAAAAAGACTATGGATGCTTCTTATATTGCTGATTTATATTTCAAGTAGTTAAGCATCATGGAATTCCTAAGACAATCATTTCGGATAGAGATACAAAATTTCTTAGCCATTTTTGGAGGAGTTTGTGGAAGAGAATTGGCACTTGCTTGCTTTATAGTAGTGCTTATCATCCTCAAACGGATGGGCAAACTGAAATTGTCAATCGAACTTTGGGAAATTTGCTTAGAAGCTTTGCATCCAAGAGGCCTAAGCAGTGGGACTCGGTGTTATTTAGAGCTGAATTTGCATACAACTCAGTTGTGAATCATTCTACAGGGAAGAGTCCATTTGAAATAGTTTATGGGCGTGTTCCAGCTCATTATCTTGATCTTGCTCCCATACCCGAATCACCTATGACAAGCAAAAAGGCTGAAGATTTTGCTGATACAATGGCAAGGATCCATGAGGAAGTTAGAAATAAGTTAGAAGCCAGCAATAAGGTCTATAGAGAAGCGGCAAATGTTCATCGTCGGATAAAGACTTTCAAGGAAGGTGAACTTGTGTGGGTATATTTGAAGAAAGAGCGACTCCCAGCTGGTTCTTATAATAAGTTGAAGGAAAAGAAGATTGGCCCGTGTCGGATTCTTGAGAAGATAAATGACAATGCTTATAAGATTGAGCTTCCTCCTGATGTCCGCACACATCCTACTTTCAATGTTCGTGACTTATCAGCATATCATGGAGAAGAAGAAGACAACTCGTGGTCGAGTTCTTTCTCATCCAGAGAGGATGATGCAGTGCCAAAGAATAAATGTAGCATGTGTTCCCGCGCAGAAAAATCCTGCAGACACCTTTCAGTATTCTGGCCATAACTCAACCTTGGAAGCTCCAAATTGTGCACCGTTTGATGCGTTGGAAAGTGGACTCGAAGACCTTTCCAATGGAATATGGCTTGGAAGCTGAAACCTCACCATTTAATCCAGATTTCGAGCTGAACAGTCTCCCATTTTCATAGTTATACTCTGTTTTGTAAGTTGTGTCTTTGGGAAGTGTAGTTTGGTGGGTAGTTATGATAATTAATTGCTTTTGAGAGTCCATAAATAGAAGGAAAGTATGAGAACGTGGTAGTATGTAGTGATTACCTATTTTGTTAATGAAAAGAGATAGAGCCCTGCTCTCATCTATGTTTATCTTCCTTCCTTTGTTGTGTTCTTGAATTTCAAGTTTCTTTTTCTATCTCTCTTCTTAGCCCGCATCAGAGAGGCTTGTTGTGTCCCAGTGGAGTTTGGGTTAAGTTGTTCTAGATCAAGGTCTTCGTTTCCTTCTTCTCAGCTGAACACGATCTTCTTCCTCAACTTCCTTCTTCTTTATCATTTTTGGATTGAGGTAGGGGTTCTTGTCTTGATGTCTAGTTTCTAGGTCTTAAACTGGTGTGCACGATTGGCTGGGTTTAGACCTCGTGCGCATGCCTGGGTGTGGCCTGTGAGCATGATCTTCTAACAAGATTATTTTTATATGGTTATTTATGCATTGGTATATTGGGTCATGTTATGAGTTGTTAATTATTTTATGATGCTATAAGTTGCACGAGATAACTATCACCCGCTGTCATTTTGGTTATTAGCTCGTGTGTACTTCTTCAAGTCTTTATCGAGTCGATGTTCTTCTGGAGCTATGGATTATTTATTTGATTAGCTTCCTTCGAGTAGGTAAACTAAGAGCTATTCGGTTAATATCATTCACCTTTACTTCATACTTTGCTCGGTCCTCATTCACTCGATGCCTTTCGGTAACTCGCATTCAGATGGGTTCAACGGTCAATTTAACACCCATCTGCACTCTTAAATTCCTAATTCATAGGTTTCTTCTTTCGGAGCTCCCTATTTTTCGTCCAGCTAGTGATTCAGTTTAGTGCTCCACGACAAGGGTTTAGCTTGGATTCTGGAATTCACAGAAAGCAAATTTGGTCATTTGGTGAAACAAATTATTGGTTAACATCAAAATGTGTCTTTAGTTGGGGTTTTTCTTAGGTACCATATCCATGTAAGAGAATCTAAATATTGGGTCCTCTACTCTCCTTGGGAATTTTTGGACAACATACCTTTTAGATGTTTGTGGTGAAATCCATGTATTTATGATATCCTAATTTTTAATGAATTGTTGATTGTTTTCATTATTGGACAAAGCCCTATTGTTGAGTTAACCGTGTAATCTTGTGTCTAGTGGCTTGTTCCTATTGTTTATTTATTATTAATTATTGTTGCTAATATAATTGGAATAGCACATATATTGTTTTTGCAGGCACCACCAAGTGTTAAAAATGATTTAGCCTAATTTCACAGTGTAAATAAATAAAGATGTTGTCTAATTTACCTGGCAAAGTCTCCTGATGCATCGAACCTGCCTTAACTGAAAATTGGGAGTTGTGGCCATGGGAAGGCTACCACGGTTATGTAACCCTTCAGTGGTGGACCCTTAAATTATATACGTTACTGTAATAGTAGCAAAAACAGTAATGCTCTTGTAATGCGCAAAACAGTATGCTCTTGCTCTTGCTAGGACAACCCCCCCCCCCCCCCCCCCCCCCAACAAAAAAAAAAAAAGAATAAGAAAGAAAAAAGCAGAAAGCAAAAATCATAAGAACAGAAGAAGATGGGTGGTCAATTTTACTCTCATATGTCAATATTTCAACAATGCTACTTTTTTTTTTTTTTAATTTTGTATAACATTTTTATTGCCCGACAAAGTTGTTAGAACAACTTAATTTTCGTGCAGATTCTTTATTTTATTGCAGATTCTTTTCTTTTGCCTGCAATTAATTAGGCTTATAATTTTGTTATTTGAACTCATTTTTGTTGTATCATTGACCTCAGGGAACGAGACATGTTCAAGGAATCATTATAGACTTTGAGAACTTTCCTAAAGAAACGTTTCACCATGATTCCAAGAAAGATGGAGAGATGATACTGCAAACTGAAGCATTTCAATCAATGGCTCGTCTGAGACTGCTTCAATTAAGTAATGTGCAATTAGAGGGAAACTTCAAATGCTTACCTCCTGAACTAAAGTGGCTACAATGGAGAAGGTGCCCTTTGAAAAATCTTCCTTCTAGTTTTTTGTCCACAGCAGCTCACTGTACTTGATCTCCCAGAAAGCAAGATAGAAAGTTTATGGGGCTCGGAATGGTGGGGTTGGTACAATAATGAGGTGTGTTTCACTTATCAGACCAATAATGTTTTTGATATATATAAGTAAACTTATTAGACCGATAACATATGAGATGATTAGTTGGTTAGATTTCCTTGGATCTGAGGCTTACATTTTCTGCAACCACTTAGCCTCAAACTTTCTGACAAAATTTCAATGCCTTTGAGGACTAAATGGTCAAAATTACATGTTTCAATGATATTAATGAAGGTAATAATTTATAAAATGAGACGGTAGACAACTTGGTTGACTGAGGCTGTACTTGCATTCATCTCAAATGGTCTTGGTAACACAAAAGTGTCTAATCTTTATTCTCTAGGTTTGGGATACCGTTTGTGATCTGAAGTTGGAGGGCATTAGAGCAAGATATAAGATGATGTACTGTTATACGTAATATATTATGGGGGATGAGTTGTCTGAGGACCTTATGATATTGATAATCATGAAGTTCCTAATAAGTTTTCAATCATGCCAATTGCACTCCTTCCACTGCAAGTCTGCAATCAAACCCACCAAAAATAGAGAAATAAAACACCAGAATTGCCTTCATTAAGCATTACGTGTTCAACCATGATAGCTGCACAATGTTTGGATATAGATGTTACCTAGTGCTTTGGCATGGCTTCCTTTTGTTTATTTTCATATTTCTCCTATTTTGATTTTGTTGCGCTAAGCCCGCTAAGCCGACCTCAAGTTGCTGAAGTGCTAATTATGATTTTATCTTTGCATACGATTTTTATATTGCAGCTGTTTTATTTTATAATGTTTCTAGCATGTCTTGTTTGCTAGGTGGCAGCGAACTTGATGGTTATGAATCTTCATGGTTGCTGCAACCTAATTACTGTTCCTGATTTATCTAGGCATCAAGCCTTGGAAAAGCTAATTCTTGAGCGTTGCACTAGTTTAACAACAATTCATGAATCGCTTGGAGATATGACTATGTTACGTCATTTGAACATGAGAGACTGTTCCAACCTTGTTGAGTTACCAAATGTGTCTGGGCTGAAACATCTCGAGATCCTTATCCTCTCTGGTTGCTCTAAACTGAAAGCAATACCACAAGATATACGTGGCATGAATTCTTTAAGAGAACTTCTCCTTGATAAAACTGCAATAGATATGTTGCCTGAATCTATATTCTGGTTGACAAAACTTGAAAGGCTTAGTTTAAATGACTGCCAATCACTAAAGCAACTACCCCTTTGCATAACACAGCTGGTTTCTTTAAGGGACCTTTCCCTTGATGGTTCTGCATTAGAAGAGATACCTAATTCCATTGGCTCCTTGCAAAATCTAGAGAAGCTGAGTTTGATGCGGTGTAAATCACTTATTGTATTACCTGATTCTATGGGCAATCTTAAATTATTGTCAAAACTTTGGCTTAATGCTAGTTCAGTGAAAGAGCTTCCAGCTTCCATTGGGTCATTATTCTGTCTCAAGGACTTGTCAGTTGGTAACTGTCGTTTTTTGAGCAAATTGCCTGTTTCCATTGGAGGCTTAGCTTCTGTTGTTGAGCTTCAGTTAGATGGGACATTGATTGTAGATCTGCCAGATCAGGTCGATGGCTTGAAATCTCTTCAGAAGCTTGAGATGAGAAATTGTGAATCACTTAGGTCATTGCCAGAATCTATTGGGCGCGTGTTTACTCTTACTACGTTGATCATGGTGAATGCTTCCATAACAGAGCTGCCAGACTCGATAGGAATGTTGGAAAACCTTATCATGTTAAATTTGAATAAATGTATGCAGCTTTGCAGTCTGCCGTCTTCAATTGGGAAATTGAAGTCACTCCACCACTTACTAATGGAGCAAACAGCTATGACAGAACTACCTGAAAGCTTTGGCATGCTCTCAAGTTTAATGGTATTGAAAATGGCAAAGAAGCCTTATTACCATGAAGTATCTGAGAATTCCAAAAATGAAAAGCTAAAACTTCTCAGTGCAGAGAAGAAATGTTTGCCTGTTACACTTCCATTGTCTTTCTCAAATCTTTCCTCATTAGAAGAATTGAATGCCCGAGGATGGAAAATATCTGGAAAAATACCTGATGATTTTGAAAAGTTGTCATCTTTGGAGAATCTTAATCTTGATCACAATGACTTATACAGTCTTCCTTGTAGTCTTAGAGGACTCTCCATCCTGAAAAAACTTCATCTGTCTCACTGTAAGTATCTTATGGTCCTTCCTCCACTTCCTTCAAGTTTGGTGGAGTTAAAAGCTGCAAACTGTACTGCACTGGAAAGTATATATGATCTATCAAACCTGGAGAATTTACGAGACTTGAACCTTGCCAACTGTGAAAAGCTAAAGGGCATTCCTGGTCTCGAATTGTTGAAGTCCTTGCGAATGTTGTACATGACTGGTTGCCATTCTTGCTGTTCTGAAGCAAAGCCTAAGCTTGATAAGGTTCTCTCTCTCTCTCTCTCTCTCTCTCTCTCTCTCTCTCTCTCTCTCTCTCTCTCTCTCTCTCTCTCACCCACACAGCACATGCAAATACACATATCCTGTCATATATTTATGTTTTCCCTTCCATTTTTTTTCAGTAACATAATGTGATATCATCTATGACACTTTCTGAATGCAGAATATTTTGAGGAATTTGTACTATTTGAGTATGCCAGGAAGTGAAATCCCAGATTGGTTTACTCCTGACGTGGCTACTTACATAAAGCCCAAAAACCGAGTTCTCAAGGCTGTAATTATAGGTGTTGTCGTCTCTGTCGACCATCAGATAGCAGATGATTTCAGAGATGAATATCCTGTAGTGTTAGGTGTTGACATAAAGATCCTCAGATTGAATCAACAAATATTCAATACTGTACCTCGTCTAGCAGGGGTTCCAAAGACGGACGAAGATAACTTATACTTGTGCCGATATCAGGATAAACCTTTAGTTTTTTTACTGAAAGATGGTGATAGAATACAAGTAACCATGCGGGACCCTCCAATCGTCAAGGGGGTTCAGCTGAAGAAGTGTGGGATTCATCTGGTTTTCGAAAATGATGATAGTTATGCTGGAGATGAGAAATCGTTGTCAGAAACTCATCAGTCTGTGTCACAGAAATTAACAACGTTCATTGGATCTTCAGATGAAAATAATCGCAACTTGGACTCCATTTCTGAAGTTGAAAGAGAAGGGCAAGGTAGGAGAAGAGAACCAAGATCATCAGACTATGGAAGTTCATTTGTTCTTCTCTTCGTTGTTCTTTCTTCTTCCTTTCTGCTGTTGAGTTGGTTGGTATCCAAGTTTTGCATATAGATTACACTCAACACCCTGTACTTTACCACCAATCTTATTTGATATCATGTACTTTAAATTATCCCATTTTACTCATGTATATTTAATCTAGTTCCAATTTATTCCTTCTAGTTAAATTTGATGAAAAATATTACATGTCGTCATTGCACTCGATGGACACGTATTTTTTGTCAATAAATTAGACAGAAGGTGACAAAGTAATACGATTGAAATGTACATGAGTATAATGAAATGATTTAGATTACAAATTCTAAAGTGAGATTGGTGAAAATTTTAGTTTATATCCGATGTTTTATTTGCATCTTTGAGTCCCAAATTTTTATTGTTTTGTATAATATTTACCGTTTGTTATGAGATATTGTTCAATTCTTGAACTTGTTCATTTTGTGTCATCGAAAATGACTAAAATTGCAATTGCCATCTCTCTCTCTCTCTCTCTCTCGATCTAATTGGCTGAAATTCCATTTCCATGATCATTAGAAGTTTAGCTCCAAACTAAGACCGTAACTGTGTAAGCATTAACTAAACAATATACACAATAAAAGAATTTTATATAATATTTATATATTATATATTATATTTTTTCGGGTTAGTTCGGGTTAGTTTACTTTGGGATTGGGTTCGGTTCGGGTTGATTACTTATTAACCCAGAACCAAACCGAAAATATCGGTTTGCTAATTTTTTAACCCAGGACCGAACCGAAAATTGTATAGACCCGAACCGAAAATTGTATAGACCCAAACTAACCCGAACCAAAGTGATCGGATTGGTTAGGTTTTTGGTTTGTTCGGATTTTTTTTGCACCCCTAAAACCAACTTGGTATTGTTCTTGATTTTCTTCTGTATAACACACATAAGCACAAAAGCTTTGTGAACTTTCTCCTGTGTTATATATATATATATATATATATATATATATATATAATGGCTGAAATTCTATTAGCATTTCGATTGCACGTTTAACCCCCAAACACAGGATTACAAGTCATAACTGTGTTGAGCCTTAGCAGAAACAACTAATATAATAAAAGAATGACCATTTTTAGTCCAAATAAAATAATGCAGCATATTTCTCACGTTCTAGTGCCAACTATAATTCTCAAACAAAAAAATGGTGTAAATGAATCAACACTAGGACATGGCACAACTACTGGTATTGATTTTAAAATTTTTAAAGAAATATATTTATATATATCTGCCAAAATATATAATGTAATGTACAAAACAAATACTTTCAATCAAACCTAGTCTTTAGAGGTGAGGTGGTTGTCCGCTAGGGTGCACAAAAAATCCGTCTATTCGGAAATCCGATCCGATCCGCGGATTTTTATCCGATCCGAAGGTAAACAGATTGGTGACGGATTGAAAATTTTGTAATCCGTTAGCAACGGATCGGTGGCGGATTTCACCCTCAATCCGCAGATTCAATCCGATCCATCCGTTGACATTAAATATAAATAAAAAAATGTAAGGGGTCTAAATATAAATTAAGATGTCTAAATTTAAAATAAGAAAAAAAAATTTAAGGGGTCAAAATGTAATTTTTTTATAACATGTTTGATATTTTTATTTTAAAATTAGATTGAACAGATTAATCCGATCCGATCCTCCACGGATCGGATCGGATCGGATTTTAAGAACCACGGATTGGTGACAGATTCCAAATCCGTCAATCCGTAGGTAACGGATTGGTGACGGATTTGGCCCAATCCGCACCAATCTGATTCATGTACACTCCTATTGTTTGCGACCTCATATTGGCTCTCCGTGCCACATCCCATGACTTTTGGGGCGCAAGGACACCTGCTTGTGCAGCGAAAAAGGACTCGTACCTGGGAAATTCTATATGCACCGCAGGATTTGATGAACTCACCCACATTCTGAGCTCACCACACCCATTTTATGTTTAAAAGTATTTTGCTGAGCCCACCCACCAAAATGCCCAAACTACCCAGGCTATTGGCTGCTGAACTCACTTAGACCTTCACCTTCTCCATTCCCTCCTCGACGATTTTGAATTTTGGGAGCCACCGCAAGCGTCGACTTCTTCTTCTCCGGCGACCTCTAGTCTAGTGCTCTCATCTCCTCATTCTTCTTCTTCTTGTTTAGACAAGGTGAGGTCGCCTTTTTCTTCTTTTTCGTTACAGCTTTCCAATCATTTCTACCTACTGTTTAGGTTGTAATGTATGCATTTAGGTTGTAATTTATGCATTTAGGTTGTATTTTCACATTCATTTCGTTATAGCACTTGTATGGGAATTCCCTATGCATGATATGGATTGGAGTTGCAGTCTATGTATTGTTACAGAACTCCTCCTTTTGGTTCGCGAAGTGCTCGGAAAACCATAACTGAGCATATCCAGACTGCACGGCATATCGAGGCCGTGCATATATAATTTGCACGGCATATATCTTCCGTGCAAATTGAAGAAGCACGACCAACATTGGCCGTGCATATATGCAATGCACGGCCAATATGTATATTGCACGGCCAACATTTTGCGTGCATATTTGCACATCAAAAGCAAACCGTGTAGAATAAATTTGCAATGTTAATTTTTACCGAGCAGTACATATCTAATATTTTCAATCACACTGTTTGATTTTCTTTTTTAACAGATTATAATAAATGCCTAGAAGACCGGCTCGTTGTGGTGGTAGCTCACTTTTGATAGGTGGACGGGCCGGTTTTTCTAGCGAGCCATCTAGAGTTAGACGAAGAACGATGTCGCAAGACCACCGCCTCACCGAGGTGTGCATGGTAGCACTTCTACTGCCGGTCGTCAACGACCAACGGCATCTGAACGAAGATGTAAAGTGCGGCAGGATCCACTCCCGAATTCGTCAGAGGAGTCTGAGGAGGATTCGTCAGAGGAGGATTCCTCAGAGGAGGAGGAGGCACAACCGTCCACTCCTCCTGCAGCGGCAGCAAGGGAGGAACATTCATCAGACCAGGGGGTCCAGCCATCCAGTCCTCCCATAGCGGCGGCAGGGGAGGGTCCTATTCCCGGCGGTCCGGTCGATTTATCGGTAATTCCGAATGTTAGGACGCACGTAGCCGTACCCATATGGGACGGGGAGGTACACTTGCATTTTTTTAATATTTGAATTAATTATTTTTCAAATAAGATGTGTTGAATTATATAATAACATATATTAATGGAGATTGATACTTGTAATGTGCAGGAACGTGAGCCGCTCAAGTGTATCAATCATTCGCGAGGGCTGAAGGATTGGTACATATCTCGGTCTGGGGATGGGGCCGATGTCGAAGTTCCTCGCTTTCGTGCGATTATAGAAGAGTCTGGATTGGCATAGCTGAAGGATTTGTCGTATCGATATATCTCCTCCCCTTTGGTATCCAGCTTAGTAGAGAGGTGGCAGCCCAAGACAAATACCTTTCACATGCCATTTGGTGAGATGACGATCACCTTAGACGATGTGAGTACTCTCCTCGGCATCCCAGTAACGGGACTGCCTGCCCACGCATCGACCAGTATGGGATTTACAGATCAGGTAGATCTACTTGAGCAAGGACTGGGCATGGATAGGGTGACCGCGTCTGCTGAACTTCAAGTGGCGCGTGGTGGGGTAGTGAGGATGGCCTGGATCAAACGGGTGTGCGGCGATGTGAGTCCCGGGTCGTCTGTTGAGCAGGTAGAGTGTGCAGCTAGAGGCTATCTTCTCTATCTGTTAGGCTGCACACTCTTCACTGATAAGTCATCCATCCGAGTCCCCATTGCGTATCTATCTTTACTGATGGACTTGGGACAGGTCCGTCGTTATGCATGGGGGGCTTCGCGCTTGCATATCTCTATCGCCAATTGGGGACCGCTACGAGGGCAGATGTGAGACAGATTGCTAGATATCTGACCTTGCTTACGGTATATATGTACAGAACACTAATTTTACATATGCATGTTCCCATTTGCTTATCTTTGAAATACTCTTAATGTATTATTTAAATGTGTATAATTAATAATCCTTATCTTTTGCAGTCTTGGGTTTACGAGCACTTTCCATTTGTACGTCCTCCTGCATTATGGGGATTTACGGCTGCAATGCCTCATGCGACATGCTGGAATCCTGATCAAGATTCCGGGATTGGAAGGGAGAACATAAAGTTGTTGCGGGAGAGACTGGATGACTTACATCCGAGTGAGGTGAGAATCCAATAGATTTTTTGCATGAACTTCTTTTTTATTTTGTAATATTAATTAGTTGCTTCTTTTACTTGGCATAGGTGGCTTGAGATCCTTATACCGGTGTCAGGGCTCAGCATCCATTCCACCTGAGTTCTTTTTTCTGTGGTTGCTTGAAAGCACTAGATGTCATTGAACCCTACCACCCACAGAGGGTTCTCCGTCAGTTTGGGTATGTTCAGACCATCCCACTAGCACCACTTGCACCCCTACTGCGTCCCGAGGATCCACTGCTGGACAATACAAGGTCTCCAATAAATTCCTTGACCAATACTGGGAGTCTTGGGAGAATCATGTATTATCCCAAGCGCACCGCGGCCATCGAGTGTAACATATGCATGGGAGTGCTCACCAGACTATCTGAGTGGTTTGTGAGGATTTCACACCCTCGGATACAGAACCCCGATCGTCACTCCCATTATCATCCTAATAAGGATCGAGATGATCCGACTCCAAGAGTGGTAAGGGTTTGAACTTAAGTAATTACTGTCTTGTCCGTTGATCTTAAAAATGTTCAAAACGCAGGCTGAGTCGTCCCAAAACTTGTGGAACAGGGCTGTACTGCTAGCGCCACACACGTTGGGTTCGAGGCATTCGTCCAACGTAATTGCCGAGGTAACTATAATATCAAATTAATTAACATGTCGTTATGTAGTTAACATTTAAAACTATTAAATTTTAATGAAGTTTTTTTATTTTTTCATGTGAAGATGGAAGCTTAGGGGTTGCCTACGGATCGCATCAGCGTTTTCGAGAGGATGTAAGATCCGACCCATCCCGACGTCCGGGGAATTATGGTAAGTGTAAGTGCACAAAAATCCACAGACCCGGGGGTAGTGATTTTTAGACTCACTTGAGGAAGATAGAGGTTACGACTCCTTGATGATGGAAGAAGAACTGGTGCCTTGAGACCTGGAAGAGGGAGAATAAGAGAGTCAGAGGACCCTGGCTTGGGCAGCACAGGGCTCTCTGATGCCTAAGTTAGTTCAGGGAACTCAACAGTAGGATGGAGATTTTTGGGGAAAAAGATGGCGTACCAGTGTGTTCATGGCCATTCCTCCTCTTGCCTGCGTCTTATATAGACAGGAGAGGGAAGAAAGAGAGTCTTTTGACTTTGGGGTAAGTACTTGACAGGAAATGTTCCATCATAGCCCACCTTGTCAGGTACTAGGGAGGTACAGTCCCATCGTAGCCTACTTTCTTTAATTGCAGTCTCATCGGGCCTTATCCTGGCGCCTTGGGGGCTGTAGACGCCACTCTGTCAGGAGATATGGGCGGCTGTGATATCTTGCCGTACATCCTGTGATGTTGGTTGAGTGTCCATAGGAAGACAGCTGTCAGCACTCTTGTCGAGGTATTGCTGGCGCTGGTGATAAGTCCACAAAATTAGGTCATTAGGTCATCATTTCATGAGCATTTGTGGACTTAATTAGGTTTAATTGCACTTAATTTCATGATTACATGTATTTGGGGATATTTTTGGAAAATGGTCAGAATTGGTCAAAATTCATTGAATTGCATGACTTTTGTGAAATTAGGATTTTTTATCTCATTCATCACCCCAAAGTTAGTTTTTGGATTCATCAATGCATACTTGCTATTTTTGAAAAGTTTATCATCATTTGGGTGCATCATTAGGCATGTAGGGCCCATGCATTATTCATTTTTATTTTCTTACATGTAATTAATGATAAATTTATTTCTTTTAATTTGTAGGAGAAATCGACATGGGTCCCACATACCCCATTGCATGCCAACATAGAAGCTTCCATTTGTGCACAATTATTCCTGGATTTTTATGGGGCAGCAACTTAAAATGGCCATAATTCTCAAATCGAATGTCGGATCGGCGTAATCTAGACACCGTTGGAAAGCTCTTTTCGAGTAGATATCCATAGAGCCCAAGATTACGTAAATCAGAGCTATATTGAGGGAGATATGACCTCAGGAAGTTGTCTGCTATAGTTTTAGGCGGGAATTGCAAGAAATCTCAATATTTGGAAAGTTTCTCCCCTCTACATCATCATGCAATTTTTGGAGATAGGAATTATAAAAGGAAGGTGTGTGCATCAAGAAACCTAATAAGGGAAGGAGATCTTTCAAATTTAAAAGTCTTTCCAAAGAAAGAAGCTAACTTGGAGCCTAAGCAAGAATCTCTACACATAAGGAAACAAGAGCCCTAAAGATGAGAGATTCTTTACTAAAAAAAGATTTACAAAAAGCATAAAAAGGAACCAGCCAAGGGGGCTGGTCGTCCATCACTTTTGGGGATCACCTTGGAGGCTCTCTCTATCTCCATGCCATTCCACACCACTCCTTTCTCTCTCTAAGTCTCTTTCTTCTTCTTCTTTCTTTTAATTCTTTTAGGCATAGGTTGAGAGGCCATGTTGAGAGAATGAAAATGAGAGAAGAATATTAATTTCTTGTACTCAAAGATCAAGGAATAAAGACACTACTTGGATTGGTTTTGCGTGTTCTTTATATAAGTGATTTAATTTTCTCTTTCTAGTTCTTTTATGTGTTTTGATTGGAGACAATATTTCACATGATTAGATCTAGGTTTTTGAAAATGAAATAAATGGATTAAAAGTCGAGAGACATCAGGTAATCACTTGCATTTGTTTTTGATTTTTTTTCCTACTCTGAGAAGAGAGGACTTCATTATCGCATTTTCAATACTTGTATGATCGTCTAGTTTCTAAATCTTTGATACATCTTTTCTGCTTTTTATTTTTTTCCACCCTTTTTGTTTTTATTTAAAGTTAATATTCTGATCATCTTTTTATTTGCAAATTCTTGATTTAGAAACCCCAACTTGCATCTTTCCATGTTTAGTAGAAACTTACTATTTTTGTTACTTGCATAATCTATGGTTGGAAAGTGTTTTTGTACATGCATCATATTTAGAAATTGCATTAGAACAGGCTTTTGTTGCTGAAATCACAATGTTAATGACTGATTAGAAAAATTAAATTCGGACTTAGTGGGTGAATAGTGAAAATTTCTGCACAGTTTTAGCAGATTTGACTCGACTGAGTTGCAAAAGTGTGCGACTTGAAAGTCAGGTGAATGAGCTTAGTTTCCATCGAGACTTTGCAGAATTAATATTTGAAAACAACTCTTTGTAACCCCAGAATTTTAGAAAAAAAACAAGTTTGGGAAGTGGGGTAAACAGCGGCCCGAACAGGGGTAGTTGGACAGCCTGCGATCAGATTTCTAGCAGTTCAAGTAGGCATCTTTAGGTGATCATATCTTTTTTGTTTTAAGCCGTTTTTCGGTTTTTCATTTTTTGTTGTGTTCATGAATCATCAGAGTATTGATCCCAGCCATTAGATTTAGGTTCACATCATCTTAGGCTAGTCGTGCAGTCCAGTGAAAACAGGGCTGCGCAATAGTTTACATACTTAGAATTTTTACAGCATGCATCATATAGTTAGAAATTTGCATAAAATTGCATTGTTAGCATTTAGGGCATTATAGATCATTCATATTTGCATAAAAATTGATTTTGGTAAGTAGGATCTAATTTAGGAAATTTTGTTTTGATTTTTTTTTATATTAAACTGGTCGTTTGATTTGTGTGTTCTTTTGCAGGTTTTTAGATATTTTAGGATTACTTAGATTAGGTTTCCTTTATTACAATAGTTCTTTTATTTTTGGAAAGCATTGTAATTAAACTTTTTATATTTAGTTATCTAATTTAATTAGTTTCTATTTAGGCCAGATTTAGTGTTTATTTAGGACATGTCAAAGTTGGAATGTTTCTTGAAAAGTATTGCTCCCTGTGGATCGACCTGGATTTACCGGATTATTACTACAATCGTACCCTGCACTTGGGGACCGATCAAGTTTTTGGCGCCGTTGCCGGGGAGCGCCATTAAAGGTAACTTTCTAACTTTCCTATTTTAAATTTTGCTTTACTTTTGGCATCTTGCTAGAAATAGGGGGTGCATGCATGGAATGTTGAAACTGCCTGAATTTGGATTTGGAAAGTGCATGGAATGTTAGCAATCCACATCATTGATTTTAAAAAACTCCAAAAAGTTACCAAAATCTTCCATTTTTTTTTTTTTTTTAGGATTTTTTTTTTTTTTTGTAGTTAACTCCTTAAGGAAGGAAAGTGAAACTAAGGCCTAAAGCTGCGTTCTTTGGTTAAACTCGATGCCTAAGAAAAGCCTTGTCCCAAAAGGGGAGGTAGTCAAGCTATTCGAGGCAAGTGGTTTTTAAGCGGGACCGTTGTGACCTCACCACTTACATGGGGGCTAACCTAGTCGAGTTAACTTCATAAGTTCGAGTTAAGGGCTGATGTGAACTTTTTGACCTCTCTAGTGAGGTTAGTTGCTGCTCTAAGTTAGTTTCTTTATTTCCACTATTTTTTTTAAAATAAAATTTCAAGATTCCCAGAAAGAAGCATAGGCCCCCGCCAATTTGGCAAAGAGATTCAGGGCGCAGATTAAGAAGGAAGGAGTCTCCGATTAAGAGAATTATTGAAAACTTTGAATCTCCAAATCAATCAAGATGTTTGAGACCACCACCAAGGGCAGGTGGGTCTGGTTGTTGCAACAACAATGATGACCGGAACGATCGGAATGACAATGGTAATAATGGGGAGGTTAACCAAAGGGCTAGGAGTTTACGAGAATACCTTCAACCCACACGGACAACCACACCTTCTTGCATGGTCGTCTCACTCAATGTGGGAGATTTTGAAATAAAGCCTGGCGTGATACAATTACTCCCTAAGTTCCATCCCTAAGTTCCATGGCCTCGATTCAGAAAGTGCGTACTCGCACTTAAGAGAATTTGAAGAAGTATGTGCCACTTTACACTTCAATAATATTGGGGAGGACATAGTCAAATTCAGATTATTCCCTTTTTCACTGAAGGAGAAGGCTAGGCCCACTTCGATTACCACTTGGAATGTTATGGTGCGAGAATTCTTGAAAAAGTTTTTCTCGCTTCACAAAACCAACACTTTGAGGAGATACATGATGAATTTCAAACAAAAAGAAAAAGAGTTTTTCTTCAAGTGTTGGGAACACTTCAAAGAGCTCTTACAAGCCTGCCCACATCATGGATTCGAATCATGGCGCGTAATTGGTATGTTTTATGATGGGTTAACTTCTGAAATGCGCCAATTCGTTGAAACGATGTGTAATGGTGAGTTTTTGAGCAAAAACCTAGATGAAGCATGGGAATACTTAGATTCTCTCGCAGAAAGTGCCCAAAATTGGGATACTTCGGATGGAGTTGAAAATCCAAGGCAATCGAATAATCCTAAGGGAGGGGGAATATATCGACTTCAGGACGATGAAATGGAACTCAATGCAAAAGTAGCATCCCTAACCAGAAAAATTGAAGCCATAGAAATGGGGAGGAGTAAACAGCCCGTTACCGTGTGTGGTATTTGTGACTGTGACACCCACTCTTCAGAGGATTGCTCAACAATCCCGCTTTCAAAGAGGTGTTACAGGAACAGGCCAATGCAACCACTGCTTATCAGAAGCCTTTCAGCAGTTAACTCGGTAACTCGTACAACCCCACCTGGAGGAACCATCCTAATTTCAGTTGGAGGAATGGGCCTACTGGTAATCAGGAGTCGGTCCCCCAAAGATCTACACATCAAGGTGGTGACTTTAGGCCCTCAACACAAGGAGCCCAATACACACCGCCCCCTCCACGGTCTTAAAATAGGTCTTTGGAGGATCTGCTGACAAATTTGATTCAAACTCAGAACTCCATCATTCAAAACAATCAACAATGTTTTCAAGACTTTCAAAAAGAGGTGAGAACCTCAATTGGCCAACTCAGCAATGCCCTTCAAAATAGGGAGAAGGGGGTTTTCCCAGCCCAACCACACCCGAACCCTAAGGGCAATACGAAGTGACCAATGCAGGTCCCTCTACCTCAAAGGAGCAGGTGCAAGCTGTGACCACTTTGCAGAGTGGTAAAGAAATTTCAAAAGATGATCCGAAAAAAGGAAAATCACCTGCATCCTCGGATCAAAAAGTTTCTTCCAAAAAGTCTGAATCTAAAGAATTCTTAGAAAAGGTTGGTGATGACAAAGGGAAGGTACCCGAAATTCCTGAGTACAAGCATGTGGCCCCATTCCCTCAACGACTGAGATTGCCAAAGAGGATGGTCCCAAATGAGGAGATTTTGGATATCTTCAGAGAAGTCAAGATTAATATCCCGCTTTTGGATGCCATCAAACAGATTCCATCTTACGCTAAGTTCCTCAAAGATTTATGCACAACCAAACGTAAGATGCATGTTTCTAAGAAAGCTTTCTTGGTCGAGCAAGGAAGCTCGATTTTAAGACAAGATGCTCTCCCCAAATATAAAGATCCGGGATGCCCCACAGTATCGTGCATCATTGGAAACTTCCGGATAGAACAAGCTTTACTCGACTTGGGGGCGAGTGTCAATCTACTTCCTTACTCGGTTTATCAACAGTTGGGGCTAGGCGAGTTGAAACCTACTTAGGTTACTCTTCAGCTCGCTGACAGATTAATAAAGAAATCAAGGGGGATGGTAGAGGATGTCTTAGTACAAATCGAGAAGTTCTACTTTCTAGTGGACTTTATCATTTTGGATACCCAACCCATGGCAAATCCTAATGCTCAAATTTCGGTAATATTGGGTAGACCCTTCCTAGCCACTTCAAATGCATTGATCAATTGCCGAAATGGGGTTATGAAGCTTTCTTTTAGAAACATGAACATTAAGCTCAATGTTTTTAATGCATGCAAACAAATGCGGGATGATGGTCCTGATTTTG
The DNA here is from genome assembly GCA_012931725.1 of Litsea cubeba. Lineage (NCBI taxonomy): Eukaryota > Viridiplantae > Streptophyta > Magnoliopsida > Laurales > Lauraceae > Litsea > Litsea cubeba. Next base: position 17,783,503 of record CM022947.1, read on the forward strand.
AAGAGATTGACATGATTGAGGCCATTGTTCAAGAATCTCTTACGGAGTCCACCGGCCCCAATTCCTTGTGCCCCTTTGAATCTAATTTGCCTCAATTCTCTTGACATTGAAGATGATACTGTTCAGATGGCCAGTAGTGTGTGGAACCCGAAAGCTGAGGAGCTAGTACCATCGGGGTCTAAGTCTTTTCCCTCTCAGGTGAGGCCACCCAAACCTAAGTTGAAACCCCTTCCAGTTGACCTCAAATATGCATACCTTGGGGATGATGAAACATTCCCAGTTGTAATTTCATCGCACCTAAACAAGGACCAAGAGGAGCAATTAAAGGAAATACTTAAGCAGCACAAGGGTGCAATAGCATGGACTGTGACTGATATTAGAGGCACTGACCCTTACGTCTGTATGCACCATATTTACCTGGAAGAAAATGCAAAACATTTCAGACAAATGCAACGCCGGCTTAACCCCACCATGCACGAGATGGTTAGGGCTCAAGTCTTAAAACTTCTGGACGTGGGTATCATCTATCCGATCTCGGATAGTCAGTGGGTCAGCCCTACCCAGGTCGTACCAAAGAAAGCCGATGTCACTGTAGTCAAGAATGCTAAGGATGAACTCATCCCTACCCGGATACCCCAAGGTTGGAGGGTATGTATTGACTACAGAAAGCTCAATGCGATCACACGTAAGGACCATTTTCCGCTACCCTTTTTGGACCAAATCTTGGAAAGGGTAGCAGGCCACCCATACTACTGCTTCTTGGATGGATACTCAGGATACAATCAGATAAAAATTGTCCCTGAGGACCAAGAGAAAACCATATTCACATGTCCCTTTGGAACTTTCGCCTATCGGCAAATGCCCTTTGGACTGTGCAATGCTCCCGCTACTTTCCAACGCTGCATGCTTAGCATATTCAGTGACATGGTGGAGCGTTTCCACGAGGTCTTCATGGATGATTTCTCCGTTTTCGGTAATTCTTTCGAAGACTGCTTAAGTAATTTGGAAAAGGTCCTCTTCAGATGCGAAGAGAAGAACCTGGTGCTAAATTGGGAGAAGTGTCACTTCATGGTTCGCCGGGGAATAGTCCTTGGTCATATTATTTCATCCAAGGGAATGGAAGTTGACAAGTCAAAAATAGATCTGATCTCAAATCTACCCGTCCCAAAAACCGTTAGAGAAATCAGATCGTTCTTAGGGCATGCAGGCATTTACAGAAGGTTTATCAAAGATTTCAGCGCTATCTCCAGACCACTGTGCAATCTTCTATTAAAAGATACTCAATTTGAGTGGACTGAGGCATGCCACGAAGCTTGCACCAAGCTAAAGGGCATGCTGACTTCTGCTCCGATTATGCAACCGCCTGACTAGAGCCTGTCCTTTGAACTCATGTGCGATGTAAGTGATTATACGGTTGGGGCTGAGTTGGGACAATGTAAGGACAAAAAACCTTACGTGGTTTATTATGCAAGTCGGACTTTGAACAGCGCATAGATCCATTATTCCACCACGGAGAAAGAATTATTGGTTGTGGTCTTTGCGTTTGACAAATTCCGCTCATACTTGCTAGGATCCAAGATCATTGTGTTCACCGATCATTCGGCACTGGAATACCTTCTTTCTAAAAAGGATGCAAAACCGCGCCTCATTCGTTGGATCCTTCTACTCCAGGAATTTGATATTGAAATCCGAGATAAAAAGGGAGTAGAAAATGTAGTTTCAGATCATCTATCACGACTTGTCATTTCTGAATCTTTGGAATCCACACCCATCCATGACAACTTCCCTGACGAACAATTATTCGCAGTATCCCAACTTCCCTGGTATGCAGACATTGCCAACTATCTTCTTACAGGCATAGTCCCAGAACATTGGAAAAAGCAAGATAAGGATAAATTCTTTTCCGAGGTCCGGAACTTTTTCTAGGACGACCCGTTTTTGTTTAAATACTACCCAGATCAAATCATTAGGAAGTGTGTTCCAGATGATAAGCAAAATAGTGTCATCTCCTTTTGTCATTCACAGGCCTGTGGGGGCCATTTCTCTTCTAAAAGAACAGCCTTTAAGTTCTGCAATGCGGTTTTACTGGCCCACCCTTTTTAGAGATGTTCATGAATATTGCAAGTCTTATGAAAACTGTCAAAAATTGGGTTCCATCTTAAGAAGGAACATGATCCCCCTAAATCCAGTTTTGATCATTGAGTTGTTTGATGTATGGGGAATAGATTTCATGGGACCGTTTCCCCTGAGTTTTGGTTATCTCTACATTTTAGTAGCTGTTGATTATGTGTCCAAGTGGATTGAAGCTATCCCATGTCGGACAAATGATGCTAATGTTGTCAAGAAATTTCTAAAGGAGCACATACTTTCTCGATTCGGGACCCCACGAGCCATCATTAGTGATGGTGGTACCCACTTCTGTAATCGTGTAATTGAGGTTTTGTTTAAAACATACGGAATTACACACAGAGTGGCTACGCCCTATCACCCGCAGACTAGTGGGCAAGTTGAGGTCTCAAATCGGGAAATCAAACGTATATTGGAGACCACAGTAAACCTTACTCTCAAAGATTGGTCACTCCGCCTAACCGATAAGTTGTGGGCTTACCGCATTGCATTCAAAACTCCAATAGGCATGTCTCGATATAGACTGGTTTATGGGAAAGCTTGCCACCTTCCGGTGGAATTGGAACATAAAGCATAGTGGGCACTAAAACATCTCAACTTTGATAAGGAGAAAGCGGGAATTAAGAGAAAATTCCAAATGAATGAATTGGAAGAGATTAGCAACGACGCTTACCAAGTACTCGTATTTACAAAGAAAGGACCAAGGTTTTCCATGATAAAAACATTCTTAGAAAAACTTTTCACCCTTCACAAAAAGTCCTTCTTTACAATTCTCGTTTGCATCTCTTTCCTGGGAAGTTGAGATCTCGATGGAGTGGCCCCTTTATTGTTAAGCATGTTTTTCCACATGGGGCGGTTGAGTTGGAGAATCCCAAGGATGGTTCAGTTTTCAAAGTGAATGGACAACGTCTAAAACCATTCTTGGAGCCATTTGATTCAGAGGACACTATTTTACCTCTGACGAGTCCTGACTATCAGAACTGACGAGCGTTGGATCCGACAGCGTTCAACTTTGTGTACATATGTAAATAGATTTTGCTGCTTTGTTTTTGTGTATTTTGCCTCATTTTGGACAGATTCACAGGAGATCTGCAGTATCCCAGGTGCTTTCTAAACTTTACCCTCTGTCACTTTTATGTTCCTCATGTTTCATATGTTCAATGCATATCATTCATTTACACATCGAGGACGATGTTCATGTTAGGTTGGGGGGTAGGAACAAGCATACTTTCCATCTTTAGACAAAAGTTTTACACACTTCGTTTAATTTAAAAAAAAAACATTTTTAAGGTTTAAAAAAAAAATAATAGTGTGAAAGCCGTCACGGTCGCCATGAGAGGAAAACTGTTTTTCTTTACTAAGGTTAGGTGGCCCAGAATTTTGGATAAAAAAATCATTTTCACGGAAATTGTTGGTGGATCATTTGATGCCTATGTTTTTTTCATATACACACTTATCACCATGAACGATCAATTCAGAATAATTTCGAGAATTTCTGACCAAAAGATGAGATTTGTGAACCTAATTTAAGATTTGCCTTTGAAAAAATTCCAAGAATCGAGAATATCCGGTGTTTGTAAATTTTTTTTTGGAGAAATTCCCATGGTTTTGTTAGGTTTCTACTTGGACTGAAAAAAAAAAAGAATTTTGTGGGTATATTCACTACAAACCCTCACGAGGCACAACTCGTCCACTAGGGGGAACTTAGGGGTTTAAGGGCTTACTACATACACTAAATGCAGTCGAGAGTGCCAGCGAAAGTGATGTTTTTCATTTCTATTTTCTGCATTAGTTTATTTTCCTTAGTATTAGTTTAGTGAGTTTTATTCCTCGTCGCTTTTTTTTTTGCTAAGGGACTAGCAAAAAGCTGGCTGGCCGAGGTGAAGTGTCTGGCCGAGACCAAAGATGGAGGAGGCCTTGATGGAGTTGGCCGAAGTGGGAGCATCGGTCGAGCTGGGGGAGGCCGAGACCAAGTCCAGCTGAGATGGAGGCGCGGGCGCAGGAGGTCGAGATGGAGCATCTGGCTGGGACTATAGTAAGTTGGGAAATATCCCCACACAGTAAGAGGCAAATTAGTTATGTTAGTTAAATTAAATATTCTAATTAATTTAATCTCAAATTTTACAAGCTCAGCTGACCGCACACCTGAACGAGCTCTTGGAGGCCAAGCAACAGTTGCGAGAGCGGCGCGACGCCATCTACTCCAAGGTCGTCGGCCGGGATGGCCATGGCTACACTCATGGTGTGTGCGGTGGCATCCCCTGGTCCTTCATCAGGAAGACGACCTCATCGGGCTCGTCCGCGTCATTTCCCCAGATACGTATTGACGAGGAGGTGGAGGCTCTCATCACCGCTCGTCTACAGATGTTCCGGGAGGAGTGGCGGGACCAGATACGGTCCGAGCTCCGGGAGGAGTTTCACGCTGAGATGGACCGGTTCCGTGCTGAGCTACAGACACAATTTGGTGCGAGTACCTCGACCCCGGCCACTCAGGTAACTGCTGAATTTAACGGGAAAAAACCCTCTTAAACAGGGTATTATTGCAATTGGCCCCAGTAAAAAATATCAGACAGATTGGGCCCTGAATCCACGTTTTTTTTTTTTTTTTTTGTCTTTTAGCGCTATAGTCGATATCGACTATCCCTGTGTATAATAAAGACCGAAACCCATTTCTTTCTTGTTCGTCTTCTTCCTCTTTTCCCCCTTTTTCCCTTTCATCTCTTCCTCTCTCTCTTCCTCTCTCTTGCTCTCTGCAACTGATCTCAAATCACAATCTTGAGAAGGAGGAAGAATGAAAGAGAAAGCTGGGGGTGTATGTGAAGATGAGATGCACGAGATAGGATCGAGGTGTGCGCAGGGGCTGTGAGGGCGGAGTGCAGCAGTGAAGGAGGGGGAAAAGAGAAAAGAAGATGAGGAAATAAAGAGGAAGAAAGGAAAGAGAGGGAGAAGGAAGGAAGAAAGAAAGGACTGTGCATTGGCGTGGAGTGCAGTGGGTGGCAAAGGGCAGTGCAGGGAGAAAGGAGAAGAAGAGGGAGAGAGGGGAAGGAAGGACGAAAGAAAGGAACAGGCGAAGACCAGATCAGATTTGCAAGCCCAGATCCTCTGAGTTTCTCCTCTTCTTCGATCAAATCAGATTTCTCTGGTTCGTCTTCTGCGCCGTAATCCAAGACCAAGGAATGGTCTTCTTCTCCGTTCACGGTGGCCGAACTAGTCCTCTATTGCTTCTCTGATGTTACTGTATCCAATAGCCTCTTTGCAATGTTCAAGGTGGGGTGAACTCAGGTGAGGTGTTCATGGCTGAACTTAAGGAAGCTTGATAGAGTGAACCCATGGGTTTGTTTTAGGGGATGGTAGAAAAGGGGTAGCAATGGGAAGAAGGAGGGTTCTAATTCCAAGATTCAGAGCTATGGGAGGCGGGTTTTTTGCAGCAAAGGTGGGATTTAGAACTGTGGTTCTGAGGTGGAAATGGGTTCCTATAGAAATGGTGAAGATGGGTTGGGAGAGAATGTTTTTAGACCGGGTCATTACTGCTTGTTTGAAAGAAGAGATGGGTTTCATTGATACTATCTTGTGTGGGTGAATTCGTGTATTTGTATGTGCAAATTCTCTGTTTACCTGTTTGGATTGGATATTTTTCTTTCACAGGAAAACATGGGTTTCATTAATATTATCTTGTTTGGGTGAATTCAAATTATATGTATGTGCAAAATGTTGTTTACTTGTTTGGATTGGATCTTCTTCTTTCACAGTAAAACTTGGGTTTCATTGATTTTCTTTTTGTAGGGGTTGAATTTAGTAAGTACATGTGCAATTATTTCTATTTAGCTGTTTGAATCCGATCTCATAAGAAAAGATAGGTTCTTTTGGATTTTCTTGTTTTGGTAAATTCTATCAAATTCATATGCAATTGTTCTGGTTACTTGTTGATTTTGGTCTTCTTCTTTTAGAGGAAAAGATAGGTCTCATTGGTTTTTCTTGGGGGTAAATCTATTTAATTAGATATGCAATTTTTCTGTTTACTTATTTGGTTCGGTCTTTTTCTTTCATGGATTTCTGTGGTTCTTTCTTGTGTAGGTGAATTCTATCAAATAAAATGCATTTAACTAAAATAAAATAGGAAATCATGTCATTAAGAAGTCAAAATAGTGAAAATAATGTTCTTTCTATTTAAAGAGCCATAAATAACCTGAAAATGGTGTGGGTTTTCACTTTCAAAAGGATATGTTGACTCTTTTTTTTTTGTTTTTTGTGATTTATAGATTTTGGAGAGAACCAAGTAAAGACTCAAGCTTGGGTTATATTCAAGGCTAATGGGTTTATCCTATGTAAGTATGTAAAAAGGAAAGAGAGGGAGAAGGAAAAAAGAAAGAAAGGACATGTGCATTGGCGTGGAGTGCAGTGGGTGGCAAAGCGCAGTGCAGGGAGAAAGGAGAAGAAGAGGGGGAGAGGGGGAAGGCAGAAAGAAAGAAAGGAAAAGGAGGAGAGCCATCAAGACAATTGTAATTGAATGCTAATAGGTTGAATCTTCCTGAGTTGTTGAACCTACCGGTTTGATGTAATTTTCTTAACTGGTTAGTAGAAGTCTTTGGAATATTTTTTTGGGCAGTAGACGGAGAGGCCAAATATAGATGCTTACTTTCTTTACTTCGTAATTGAAATTGTAAAACTTGTGGGCAGTGGTTGTGGAACTTCTATATTTTGGGCACTTGGATTTATGTTGTGGAACTTCATGTACCATTATTTAAAATTGAATGGTTTGTTAATGTATGGTTGTTAATTGAATGTGTGAATGGAATGTACCAATATATTCAGAACAATGTTTAGTACAATGAAATGTGTTTGAATGTGTTTGAGAACAATCTAACCCAATTGCAATAATATGTTGTTTAGGAAGGTTGATGCCGTTAAATCCCCTATTATTAATATAGGGTGGGTGGGTTTACTTTGTACTTGGCATATCATCTCTATTTTCCATTTTATATAGGTCTCATGACTCCCATCCCATGTTGCATATCTGTATTTACTGTTGATAGTAGATGGAGGGAGAGAATCATGGGATGATGATGGGGGAGTTAGAAAGGGATTTTAGATTGGTCATTTAGTTAAAATTGGCTATGTGTGATATTGGTAATGCTTGAATTTCAAACCAATTGAGGAGATGTATGTGTTCTAATGGATTGGGAAGATAAAAGGGTTGATCATGTTCTAATGGATTGGTTAGGAAAAGGTTGAGCCTCTCGCACATGTAGGGCCTACTGTTGGCTCATCTAAGTTGACCACAAAAATAGGGACCCGCTATAGTCACGAGTCTCGTCTGTACAATGTAATCTCCACATAGAAGATAATTTTTTTTAGAGCTATACTTAGTAAGTTATAGTATTATAACATAGTCGATATCGACTATGACTGTGTTTTTTATGTTTCAGCTAAATAGTCGATATTGACCATGAAAATAGTCGATATCGACTATGATTGTGTTTTTTATGTTTCAACTAAATAGTCGATATCGACCATGACAATAGTCGATATCGACTATGACTGTTTTTTAGGTTTCAGCTAAATAGTCGATATCGACTATGACTGTGTTTTTTAGGCTTCAGTTAATAGTCGATATCGACTATTGGTCATGTTTAACAAACTAGACAATGGTACATTCCATTGTACTAAACATTGTTCTATATATGAGTATGCTAGTTTTATGGCCTATTTTTATTGTAATTGTGTAAACAAAGATCCAAAAGAATTGTCTCTAGCATGCCCAAAAGAACTCATTCAACCTCATTATGGGCTCTAAGGTTTTAAGAGCATTCCAAACCATTCCATTGTACTAAACATTGTTCTAAATATATTGGTACATTCCATTCCCACAATCAATCCACAACCATTTTGACAAACCATTCAATGTCAAATAATGGTACACGAAGTTCCACAATATAAATCCAACTACCCAAAACAATAGAAGTTCCACAACCACTGCCCACAAGTTCCACAATTTCAATTACGAAGTAAAGAAAGTAAGTATCTATGTTTGGCCTCTCCGTCTAACCAGCTAAGAAAATTACATCAAATTAGCATTCACTTGCCAACTTCTCTTGAATAATTCAATGACAATTCTGCTACGAATAATTCAATTATCATTTCTCATACCTTTCTTCTCACAACAAAGAAACTACTTACACAAGAGATATGCATATTTACAACACTGCTTACACAAAGCACAGACAACAAATGATACCTCATTCATTTACAGTGAATCAAACAAATAGAGAAACAGAAAAAAATTCTGGTGTCAAGTAATACAATGCAATCAACTACACTTCCCTGTACCCAAAGGATCTCTGCCACACCTCAATAGATGTGAAGTAATACAATACAATCAACTAAGAATCCTCCCCTGCCTAATTCATATTCTAACAGACACCATCTGCCACACCTCAACCAGACTGCTGATCCTTCCTGGCCAATACCATCTATATTTCCACCAAAGGCCATCTGGGTTACCCTACAACCTCCAATATCCTTCAACCTCCCCATCAGATTCCTTCTAAAAACATTCTCTCCCAACCCATCTTCACCATTTCTATAGGAACCCATTTCCACCTCAGACCACAGTTCTAAATCCCCACCTTTGCTGCAAAAAACCTGCATCCCATGGCTCTGAATCTTGGAATTAGAACCTTCCTTCTTCCCATTGCTACCCTTTCTACCATCCCCTAAACAAACCCATGGGTTCACTCTATCAAGCTTCCTCAAATCAGCCATGAACACCTCACCTGAGTTCACCCCAACCTTGAACATTGCAAAGAGGCTATTGGATACAGTAACATCAGAGAAGCAATGAGGGCTGGTTCGGCCACCGTGAACGGAGAAGAAGACCATTCCTTGGTCTTGGATTACGGCGCAGAAGACGAACCAGAGAAATCTGATTTGATCGAAGAAGAGGAGAAACTCAGAGGATCTGGGCTTGCAAATCTGATCCGGTCTTCGCCTGTTCCTTTCTTTCTTTCTTCCTTCCCCTCTCTCCCTCTTCTTCTCCTTTCTCCCTGCACTGCCCTTTGCCACCCACTGCACTCCACGCCAATGCACAGTCCTTTCTTTCTTTCTTCCTTCTCCCTCTCTTTCCTTTCTTTCCTCATCTTCTTTTCTCTTTTCCCCCTCCTTCACTGCTGCACTCCGCCCTCACAGCCCCTGCGCACACCTCGATCCATCTCCGTGCATCTCATCTTCACACACCCACCAGCTTTCTCTTTCATTCTTCCTCCTTCTCAAAGATTGTGGTTTGAGATTGTGATTTGAGATCAGTTGCAGAGAGCAAGAGAGAACAAGAGAGAGAGGAAGAGATGAAAGGAGAAAAAGGGGAAAAGAGGAAGAAGACAAACAAGAAAGAAATGGGTTTCGGTCTTTATTATACACAGGGATAGTCGATATCGACTATAGCGCTAAAAGAAGAAAAAATGTGGATTCAGGGCCCAATCTGTCTGATGTTTTTTACTGGAGCTAATTGCAATAATACCCTGTTTAAGAGGGTTTTTCCCGTTAAATTCCTTTATTATTTTAATATAAACTTTTTTTTATATTTTTAATGTAAGTTCATGATGATGCTGATCCTCCTCCTGCCGTACATGAGTCACCACCACCTCCGGAACATCACGATCAGGTATAAAATTAGAATAGAATAGAATAAAGTTGATTTGATTTATAGACTTAATAATTTTTTTATGAATTTTATTTTTAATATTAATTACTTGTATCATAATGGTTTAATTTAATTCACTCTAAATTATTTCAGGTTTGATCGATGTTGTTCGGGACCACGTTACCACCTCTCTAGCACATAGCATTTTTTTTATTTTTTCTTATCGTTGTAAATTTTGTAATTATGCGACTGTTTCATTTGTAGTAACAATTATTTTTTAATAAAATTTAATTGTAGAATTTGTAATTGTTGGATTAATTTGTAGTTCTTTTCCTATATATGTTTATTTTATAATTTTTTAGCTCTTTTAGTAAAAAATAATAATATAATTATACAAATTAAAAGATCAGAATATAAATATTAAAAGAGAAAACTACCCAAAAAAGCACCTTAGAGGGCCACTAACCAAAAGAGGTACACATAGTATATATATATGCAACAAAACAGGTATTCCCACCATAATATTTATTTATTTTGCCTTTTTTCAACAAGCGACGTCGTCGTCACTGAATATCAAGAGTGAGCATCGACGTCGTCACTAATTCTGTATATATATATACCGTCACACCTCATTTTCTCCTACCTTTTTCATCATCTGCGATTGAAAAGTGAATGAACCATAGCAGAACTCTGCCCCAGCATTGAAGGTTCGTTGTGGAGGTTGTTGATCTCCATTATGAGGTAGGCATGGCACAGTTTGACCTTTTTGCATGCGTTATATACCATAGGCCTGAGTTTCATGTTTATTTTTCGAGAAGAGTTCTTTAGGGTTTTGATATACAGTTTATTCTTTTCATTATCTTTCTTTAAAATTATTTTTGGGTGGCTAAATCTTAACGGTAACAACTTTGTCTATTCTAAGGTTGTTTATTGTCACAACCCCTAATTGAGAGCATATGGATGGAAAGATACGTATTTGCATGTTAGGGTTTATCCCTTTTAAGTAATACGAAGATGGGTACTCAAATACGTGCACAAAAGGATGGTGAATACACTTATTTACATGGCAGGGTTGTTATATAAAGGTTGGAGCAAACACGCAACAAATGATTTCATTTTTACTCCTCCTTTGCCATCCCTAGAGGAAAAACACTGTCAGGGGAGTTAAGTTCTCTTGTGGTTTTTCTCCTTTTAAATAGAAATAGAAATGGACAGTAGAACGCATACAACGATTTGTTTGTTAGCATTATTCCACATGGTCATTGCAACACGTTACCTATTTCACTACATTTGCTAACACCACCAAATTTATATATGGTTTATTTGCGTCGGCAGAATGGCTGAGCATGGGATCTCCATCATATTTCACTATGATGGAGAGTTTGTCTTTGACATTATACATCCGGTCTACAATGGTGGAAGACAGAAGATGAGGTATCTACCTAGGAGCATAACATACGGCATGTTGCTGAATGAAGCCATTGAATTGTCTAATTGGGATGCAGATATCGAGGATGTAGGCATGAAATACCTTCATCACAATGGACTCGTTTTTTCGTTAATTAGTTTGGAAGATGAAAATGATATTGTGGGAATGTTGATGGCGTCTGGAAGTGAGCAAGATGGGCTACACGTATATGTCAACAAGAAACTTCACACTATAAACAATCAGCACGAAGGTTCTAGGTACGTATCTATGTCTTATTTCTTTAATATTTGTATAGTTGCATTTGTCGTGCCTAACTTAATTTCTTGCCCATGTCTTATATTGAAAGGGTTAAGAAGGTCGGCGGTTCAAGTGCCGCGAAGAAATGTCGCAAAGGGATTTGCGAGATTATAAATCCCACGCCTGGCCTAGTATATCCCACCGTGGATATTCGTGAAGACGTTGATATGCATTTCTCTTCCGCACGGGATTTTCATACAACAGATCGTTCTACAAGAGCTTGTTTTGATGTGGATGGAATAGTTCCTGAGGCTGATGATGCAAATAATGTTGTGAGTGCTACTGTTGATGCAAATGATGTTGTGAGTGCTACTGTTGATATATCAGAGGTTCATGGATGTCCCTCTTGGATGATGGCTGGTAATGAACAAGGAGCTAAAACCATTCATGCTGTGAATCATTTATTTGTTATGGAAGATGTCAATTTTGTTGACACAATGGCCCCTGAAGATGTTATAGCCGAAACTGGTACGGACTCAGCACGAGAAATGTGGATAGGCCGTCAGTTTCCTGATCGTGAAAGTTGCAGAAGATCTATTGCGAAATTTGTAATTTATAAAAATTTTGCTCTACGACATGTGGAGACCAAAATGAAGAAAATTACAGCACGTTGCAAATATTACTGTTGTCTTTGGCGTATACATGCTTCCATTGTTGATTCAGGCCTGGAGTTTAATGTGCGGACTTATAACCCACGACATTGTTGCTCAAAACCAATGATGGGAATGACGCATCCCCAAGCATCCTCCAAACTGATTGAAAAGTTCATCGAGGACAGAGTCCGATGCAATAACCACTTGAAGCCGAAAGAGATTATGAATGAATACCAAAAGGAGGTTGGCACCCGTATCACTTACAGAAAATCACACATTGCAAAAGAGATGGCGCTGCGTGTAGTTCGGGGATCATATGAAGAATCTTTTAAGATTCTACCTCTTTATTGTAAAGAATTACACATGACCAATCCAAGTACTGTGACTAATATCGACACGACAGTTGAAGACATGTTTAGAAGATTCTTTTGGGCTTTCGGTCCTTACATCCGATCATTATGTTCATCAATGAGGCCCATGATCGCTGTTGATGGGTCACATCTTCGGGGTAAGTATTCTGGTGTCCTGCTAGTTGTTGTCACCTATGATGGTAACCATACGCTATTTCATATAGCTTTCGCCTTCGCCGAGGCCGAGCGTTGTGACAGTTGGGAGTGGTTCCTTACCAATCTATCTCTTGCATTGGGAAGTCCAACGAATTTAACTATTATGTCTGATCAACAAAAGGGTCTCGTCCCGGCATTGTCCAACATCATTCCAAGCTCAAGGCACTGCTATTGTTGTCACCACATTGCAGAAAACATTAAAGCAGTCTTCTGTGATCGTGCCATTGTATTAAAATTCCGACGGGCTGTTAAGGCTTTTAGACCATGTGGGTATGAGGCCTATATGAACTACATCCCTGTTATAGACCAAGGGGCGCACACTTATATCAATGCCATTGGAAAACAACATTGGTCAAATGCGTATGTTGAAGGTCGGCGTTATGACATGATAACCAGCAACGCTGCCGAGTGTACGAATGCGCTTTTGAATGACATTAGAGTCCTTCCTATTACAAAGCAAGTCGAAGAAATCCGTGCCAAGTTGATGGAGTTCTACTAGAAAAGACATCTTCAGTCACTCAATTTCACGTCCCGATTAACGCCTTATGCAGAGCAACTAATGAGCCAATAGGCTAAAGAAACACGCCGCTTGCATGTACGTGTTGCCGGCCTCGTTGAGTTTCAGGTTCAATCGGCAGCGTTTATAGATATTGTGGATCTTGAACAAAAGAAGTGCAGTTGCCGTAAAAGGGAAATAATGGGCATTTCATGTTGTCTTGCACTAGCGACAATGAAAGTTAGAAACCTGAATCCGTACGACTATGTTGAGGATTGTCACCTAACAAATACTTAACGTACTTCATATAGTGAGGTCATACATGCTACTCGTGACAGCAGACAATGGGAACATACATCGAATGATATTGTCTTGCCTCCACGTGCTACCAAACAACCAGGGCGTCCAAAGAAAAACAGAATTTGTGTTGAAGATAAAAATCGACAGCGCAGGGTTGTTACTTGCTCTAATTGCATACAGAGGGGACACAACCGAAAGAGTTATCGTAATCCACCATCCGATCATGTTGCATAAATCCAACTTTAATGTATAGATCCAACTATCTCATTTTTTGATGTGGATCATACTTTTGTAGGGTAGCTTTCTAGTCTAGTTCCAACTATCTCATTTTTTGATGTGGATCATACTTTTATGGAATAGCTTTCTAGTATAGTTCCAACCAGTTTGTACTTTCTTCTATCACCATTTTTTGATGTGGATCATACTTAGGGCTGTCGGTGGTCGGTCTTGGTCGGTTTTCAGTCACCTCTGCACCCGGGCCAAATGTTCGGTTTTTTTTTATATAGATAACCGAAAACCGACCACTGTATTTAGTGCAAGTGGGAAAACCGAACATTCGGTTTGGTCGGTTTTCGGTCGGTTTTTTGTTTTGGGCTGGGTCCTAATTTGAATGGGTCAAGCCTCATTTTGTATTGGTCTAATTGGCCATTGGGCCTTTAATTTCATTAAATAAGTTAAGTGTCCAATCTAATTTAGTAACTTACACACAAATAAAACAGGCCCAACAGCAATTAACAATAAGTACAGGCCCAGCAGCTAGCTAGTAGTACTTAAAAAATGCAGATGTTCAACAGTTCAAGTCACTAAGTTAGTGCAGTCTCCAGCTGCTTAACAATTCGGTCGGTTCGGTTTTAACCGAACGGTTTTTTAGTTTATAAAAAAACCGACCGTCGTGTAATTTTTAGGTGAAACAAATAACCGATTGGTCGGTTTTCTTTAAAAAAAATATATAGAACCGCCCAAATGGTCGGTTCGGCCGGGCGGTTCGGTTATTTCGGTCAATTTTCACAGCCCTAATCATACTTTTGTAATAATACAACTTTATATTACAAGTTTTGCATCAAGTTTCAACCACCATTTTCAGTTTTGGTTTGATGTATATCAGTGCGACTGAAAATAAAATTGACCAGAAGATTGATGTATTCTCTGAAGCGACGACGTCATCACATGTGTGACGACCTTTACTTCCAGAAATAATTTTTGGTTTAGATTCTGTGAGGCACCGACGTTGTCGTTCCAACGACGATGTCGTCATATTTTACCTATGATCTTTGTCGGAACTTGATTATGTGATGATGTCGTCTTATGTTGAGTTGCAAGTCTAATCGCATTATTCTGTGAAACGAAGACATCGTCATATATATCAAAACATGTGTATCTGAGCGATTATGTAAAGCAACGACGACGCCAGACCAATGACGACGACGTCATACATTCCAACACAATTTTTGAGTGGCTAGCTTCTGCGAAGCAACGACGTTGTCGTTTGTTGAGTTGCAAGTCTAATGCATTATTCTGTGAAACGACGACGTCGTCATATATATCAAAACATGCGTATCTAAGCGATTCTGTAAAGCAACGAAGACACTAGACCAATGACGACGTCGTCATACATTCCAACACAATTTTTTGTGTGGCAAGCTTCTGTGAAACGACGACGTCGTCACTGACCATTGCGAAGGTCAAATAATATGTTTGTATTTTTTGGATGTGCGAACGCACTACAAGACCTGACTTGTCAATACAAAGTTTGATCACAGCAAAAAGAAGTCCATTCACAAGGCAAGACCTGACTAGTCAATACAAAGTTTGATCACAGCAAAAAGAAGTCGATTCACAAGGCCATCACTTGGCAGCATTCACAAGTCCATAACAGAGAAGTAAGAAAATATGAAATAACAACCACTGCTGGCAAAAAAACAAGTCCCTAACAACCATTAAAAGATAGGACTGTTGGGGATGGTACAATCATCCTTTTTACAGCGCAACAAGTCCTGTTTAAGCTTCCTTTCCAATCCAAAAAGGCCCTAAAAATTTTGGACCATTCATAGTAGCACCATGTTACAGTATTTACAACAAAAAAGAACTGTATAAACTGTCCCTAAATTTGCATCAGTCTTCAGGTTTAATTGAATCAATCGGAATCTCATCAAGACCCAGTCGGTGCGCATTCAACTCCCAGCTGTGCTTGAAGATCTCAATGACTATTCGTTGCCAATAGTACATCATGTCAGCTTGCGTAAAATTAATCGGACGATGAAATATACAGTGCTCTGCGAACGCAGCGGCGAAGACACCGCAGTTGTAGCCGTTATCCTGCAGTGGGATGTTCGTTTTTACGTTGATCGTCCATATGTATGGGTATGCTCTACCATAATTGTTGTACTTCATTGTCAGCCACTCAACCTGCAATACCATTAAACGAAATCACAATAATTCGGGTACTACAAACCATTAATATCAGGGTTTGTTATCATGGAAATAGACTGTATATACTCACGAATCGTTTATACATCGTTAAAGCGTGACGATCACTGCTTGAACTGTTGTAGAATTCCCACTTCCTCTCATCCGTATACCCAACAAGTAATGTGAAATGATTGACAGAATGAAGAATGAAAACGAGTGTTTTACATTCTCAAGCGTCGCACACTCGAGAACCTCCGGGACCAAATGCTGCTTCTTCCACGGCATGTGAACCAGACTGCCACCAACTTTGCAACCATTTGGAAGTGCCTTTTTTTAGTACAGATCGCGACGAATTGATATTGCATGTATAGTTACAGAAAAGCGCCATAAAAGTCGTTTGACACTTCTCCCTCAACACATCAAACCAATAATACAAAATAATGGTGTCGAACCAAATTCCCTCCTCCATAGCAGAATGCAGCACTTCGCTGGCTACCAGCGTGCATACTATGTTTAGCTCTTCCTTCCTGCAAAATGCGATATACATAAGACCATTTATGGAGAGCAAGTAATAGGTAGGTGTGGTAAAAAAAGGTTAACCTTGTATTGAAATATTGTTTGAACCCCTTCAGTAGAAACCTGTCCCTTTTAGAGAGAGAATACTCCGATACACCCATTGAGTGTAAGTAGTCATCAATTTTTTCTGGAATCTTCCTTGTACGGGGCAATCGTTTTAACCTCCAAACTAGAGAATCAATGGACGCCCTCGTTGGTGAAATTATAATTGCCTGCGAGGTTGTTGCATGCTGTTGAGGGGTGGAGAAGATATCAACCACATCTAGCTCATTGAAATTATCGGCCGGTGTAGAAGTATGTCCCTCTACAGACTCTGGTTCCATTGGAAAATCCCCTTTTGCCACATTAGGGGCCTCTTCAGTGGGGGGGGTGCATGCTCTCAACTTCTGGAATAAAACTGTTGCACTTTACACTCTTTTGCTTCTTTCTTGTCTTTTTCGCTAGACTTTTTACTGTAGCCTTTTTAACCCTTTGTCTCTCAGTGTTGTCTTTATCCTTTCATTTTAAAAAAAAAGAATTTTTTTTCAAAGCATTCTGACTTTGCTTATAATGGCAAATGTGTAAGAAAGAGTAAAATTGAATAATTATAAGATGAGAATGAGAATTATGGCTTACATCTTCTGATGCTGAGCTGTATAGATAATCGTCCTTAAATTTGACAAATTTTGTATTCAACCCAGCTCTAAATCTGAGGATCTTCCTCATCCAGGAATCCCGGAAATGCTCAATTGAGCTTTTCTTCCGCACAGCCTAATCAACTGACCTCTGCATATGAAGTAATAGTTCCTTTACCTGCGAACATATAAAGAGAATCATCCATTAGGCATGTGAATACAGCAATAAAATACCGAATCGTTTTGTCCCATCTCTTACGTGCTTCTCTTCACAGCAACCCTCATGTCATCACTTTTGGTCTTTGTTGTATTCATCTCCTCACTTTTGTGGCCCCGACCGATATACATAATACTGTTGGCCCGATACCAAGTCATATATATACTCGTCAGTATGCGCTGGTGAAGATAATTTCTTTCAGTACACACCCATATCTACTGTCCCAAAGAGCATAACTAGGTACCCTTCTACTTGCACTGTAGTTGTGCACTATCCTTCCTACTTTCTCCACTATTGCAAAAGGCATGGTGAACGGTGGAGGCACTTCCTGAACCAGACCAAACTGTTTCATAACACGACCCACGTTATGTCGCTCCACTACCCAATAAAAAGCTAGGACTGTTGAGGATGCAAATAGATCACGCTTGGCTTTAGAAACATTATGGTGAAATTTCTTTTTGAGCTTTCTATACGGTTGCCATTTGAACTACAACAAAGAAGTAACAAAACATTGTTAGCACGTAATAATAATTGCAGCAATTAAACTGTATATCGAAGGCCGTTTTAACTTACACTGTCTCCTGCCATTTTGTTCAGCTCTTTCCGGGTCTCTTTCAATGTGGTTAACCCTCTCGATGAATTTAACCTAACTACCCAGGTTTTCATCAATGGAAACTGAATGTCACATTTCAGTTTTCATTTGGTGGTGGACAACGTCCAATTTGCATTCTCGTGTACGCCCATAACTGCGAAAAAAAATCATCACTACTTGACAACTATTGTAAGAGTTATATAAAAAGTGTAATTATGTTCAAATAAAATGCGTTACCTGGAGAAGTTGCAGAGGTCCACTCAAGGTTCTGAACTTCCTTGAAAAGAAATAGTTGCTCCATGATTTGCATTCATCTCCCTCCTGATGTCCCTCTTCTGCCTTATCCTTAACGCATTTCACCGCCTTTGCTAATATCCAGTAAAGATTGGCAAGACAGGCGGGAGCCCATGCATATGGCTTAAATTCCCTGAACAACTCGAGAAGGTATGCCGGCCCCCTTCCACCCGATGTATTAGACATAATTTGGATGGAAACTAAGAAGAAAAGGTATGCCCTAGTGTTCTAGATTTCATCGGCATTTGAAAGTTTCTTCTTCTTCTTCTTTGTTGGAACCGATGCGAAATTGGCCTCCAACCAAGTGAATTTAATATTTAATCCGTTTACATCGGCACCCTGAATGGGGGCCTTCCCAAGTAGTTCAAGACAAACTTCACTCACCAATGAATTCGGGAAGGTTCTCCCTGTAACAATTGGGCCATCAATAGGTAGTGTTGACACAAAAATGTCACTTTGCCTCTTCAACATCAAAAAAGCTACATGAAGTCGCAGCCTACCACAAATGGACGATACTACTTCTCAAAAAATCAAATCTTATTAGAATCAAACAAAAATCGCAAGATCCTTCAAGAAAGCCAAGAGAGGAGTACATAAGAAGTTTCGGGCCATTTCAAAATCATTTGGCCTAACTTCGCTCATCCGGCAGCTGAACAGGAGCTCCCGGCGGCGATAGCATCGAAGACACCAAATCTTCGATCAGAGCGGTCCTAAAATATATCCAAAAGGCTCCATGTCAAGTTCCAAGTCAAACCAACAACGTTTGACCCTACATCAACCCTCGAACAGCTAAATCAAGCCTCTCGGTGGTGAGAACGACCGAGGCTATCACTATCATACAGAGCACACAAACGGCTTTAAGATGCTTACAAAGGGCTACACGTCAAGTTTCAGGTCATTTCGACAACATTTGACCAAGCTTTGACTCTCGGAAGCCAAATCAGGCCTCTCGGCGGCGAACCTCCCTGGGTCCATGGTTTCCAAGACAGAGCCTGTGGATCATCCCAAAATGACTCCAATAGGTTCCCTATCAAATTTCAGGTCAATCGGACATCGGTTGACCGCACATCAAAGCGCGACATCTTCCTCGCGACAGAATCAAGTCTACTGGCGACAGGACCCCATACGGCTTTAAAACTCAAATAAAAGCCTGTGGTTGGTCTTATTTATTGTTCAGGAGGCTTCACCTCAAATCTCAGGTCATTCTAACATCGTTGGCCTAGTTTCGGCTTCTAACGGAAAATCGGCAGCTCTACGCGACAAAGTCTTCGGCTTTCCCGGAAAATTAGAAACTTTGCACTCCAAATTGCAAGGATTCTCATCAAGTTTTCTACAGGGAAATCTAGCCAATAAATGTATAAAATGTCAAAAAAAAATACAGAAGAAAAAAGAATGGGAAAAAACATTGAAACGACCGAAAAACAGTGACCGAAGGGGAAAAATCCCCCCAGGGTCGCAGCCTGCAACCCTGGCCCATGGTTGCTAGCAACCATGGAGATCCGGGTCGCCGAATTTGCCCCGGAAGGGCCATTTTCCATCCCTTTTCGTGTTTCGAAGGTTCTGGCCCTGTGATTTTTCAAAATTCAGACTTTTGAGGCACCAAATCCGTCGACATCCGTCAAAACCACGGGTCCATCTTCAAGAGTATCAAAATCATCATTGATCGCCAACCGGTTGACCAAAAAATGCACTTTCTACCCGATCGATCGAGAAATCGACAGGACAGATGTCACCGACCCGCTGTTAGCAATCAATGTTTTGAAGTCACATGGTCATCTGATGTCGATCAGCATGAAGATCCATCGATGATCATCGTTAGAAGAACTCCATGACTCTTCAACTGCTCGGCGACCACTTAATGTAGTTAATTGACTAGCTTTATTGCAGTCATTAATTCATTACTTTGGATGGCCCAATCAGAAGCAAGCATTCGGGAGTTACAAGTCAAAGGTTTCATGGCATTTAAACCATGAAACTCCTCCCATAATGGTGATTAAAGGCGGTTAAATGCCCTTAATCTCCACCGGCCAATCAGAAGCCAAGAAAAGGAGTTACAAAGTAAATGAATTAAAACTCGTAACTCCTCCCATTATGCGACTTAATGACAATTAAAGCCCATAAACTCTCCCAAATGGCTACCAAAGGCCTATAAATAGGAGAACATTCCAAAGAAATCCAGATCCAGAAAAAATCCAAGCATAGATCAGAAAAAAGCACAGAAATCCGAGAGAAAGAAAAGAGAAAACTCTGTTGAAGTTCGGCACCGACCACTACTACAAGGTGACAAAAGTCCCTTCGGGGGTACCCCCCAAGTCCCTGCCTTCTCCTTCTTCCTCTAATGGCTTAGACGTGGTTTTTCAGCCCGTCTACTTGGCTTTTTATTGGACATAAGACCTCCTCTTGGTCTTTGTCCTCTAAAAATATGAGGTTATAGCCAAGCCAAGTGAATCAAGAGCATCATCTGTTCTCATCTGTATGGATGATGGCGAAGTCCACATACGACTTACGATCGTCAATCTGAACGAGTCCCCCACAATCTCCTAAGAAGTTAGATCTTCATTTTCTTGTTTTTCATTGTAGCTTGTATTTTTCTAAAAGAGACAAAAAAATCACAACTCTTGTCTTTCATTATTGATAAGAATTGTAAATCGGCTATAAACGCCAAAATCGGCTATAAATGCCAAAAATCGCATTTCACGGCAAAAAAAAATGAAATCGTCATCTACGGCATTTCAAAAACTTGTCTCTTTTCTTAAATATATGTGCAATGGAAACTTGAAAGAAGTTGATTTCCTTTTAAGTTGCGAAGGTCGATCTTCGGATCACCACTTATAATTTCAAATAAAATAAAAAATCTGGCACACCCACCCAAAAAATGTTGATACCTGCTTTTCGCCCTCCGGGCGCGAAGGGGTTAGATCAAACAGACTCCCACGTCCGCCGACCTCGGTAGTGCCGAGCACGAACAAAGCGCAGTCCATCAGGTAGCCCGTAGAGATAGGCAACGTCTTCAAGAATGATAGTCGCCTCACCTGATGGGAAGTGGAAGGTGTTAGTTTCAGGACGCCATCTTTCTATCAAGACTGTAATGAGGGCATGATCTATCCTAATATGCTCCATTTTCGCCAAATTACGCAAACCCGATTGCCTGACATAGTCCTTTTGGGTTTCATTTAACACCCATTTTTCTTTGTCAGGGTTCATTGGTATGCATCTAAAAGTGCCGAATTCCTGCCAGATATTTTCAAGTGATTACAGTTAAGAAAAGATCAACTCAATAATATATGTATAGATGAAAGGGTGGCTAAGAATATACATGTCCCTGGTTTATGGCTTCTGAAATATGATTGGCTTGATCGTATGGAAGCCTATTTCCTACTCCCTTACTTCCAGCCATCCCTGAATACAAGTAGAGAGAGAGATGTAAACCTAACTACTAAGGAAATTAAAAGCAGTGAAATGCATAGCATAAGAGAACCTTAGACTTAACAGGTAGAAGGTTTACAGTCACTTTCATTGAAAAGGATATAAATTGATGGCCTCTTGTACATCTTATCCCTTTTAAGAAGCCCTTTTTTTCTTTTTTAAGAAACTTTAAGTTAACACCTCTCACCCCCACAACTCATCATCATCATCAAATCATTAACACAACCCCCATTGAGATTTACCACATGAATTCTCCTTCACCATTTTAAGCTATATACCTTGATCCAGATCTTCGGATAGATTGCATTTCTTTCTATCTTCGGATAAATTGAAAGTGTTAAATTTGCTAGTGTTCTAAACTTCTCATGTCCTAGATTGCCATAAATAATGCAACTCCTATGATGACATCCAAGTTCAAGAAGATCTAACTCTTGTTAGATCGCATCTGGCTGCATTTGTTTCTAGTGAAAAAGAACCCTTTTTTCTATTAATTGAAAACAATTGTACCTACAAAATTCTAAAGAAATGATGTAGTTCCAAAGTTACACACATCATCCTTCACCAATGCCTTTCCCCCACTCTGTTGAATTGGAAGAAAGAAGTTAAGGGGGGAGAAAAGGAGGCGCAAAGGAGAAAGAGGGGATGGGTGGGGCACAAGAAGGGAGCAAAACTGTTACACTGAAACAGAGCCTATTACAAAAGATTGGCAACATGGTCCACATTTTTGTATGATCAAAATGATCAAAATCACACGTCTCTCAGAGTAACGAAAAGATTGCCAGAAGTTACAAAAGCATCTGTAGCACGGTCCAGTCGAGAAGGGGGGAAATGGATGGACTGCATTATGGGTTGATTCAATGCAAAAAACATGTATAGTGCATGAATATTAACCATTTTAGGATGTGAAGGAAACGGAAAGAAGATGAAGAAACCCCAGTCAATCATCATTTTGCAATAAAGAAAAAGAAGAGCGACAAGAAGAATACCTCCGCCTGATACACAAGTCGAATCTTGATGCTACAATCCAATAGGTTGGAAAACGACCTTTGAGACCACCTCAACGACCTGTTGAGGAAGGAGGAAAGGAAACTGCCAAGGGAAAGGGTAAAAAAGACGGATGGGAAGAAGGGGAAAATGGGGAAGTGGGGTTTCAGGGGACTTTTATGAGTGAATGTGACGACGATGTCGTCATACATTTCAATCTGTAATAAAAAAAATAATTAAAATTAATTTTATATTGAAAATAAAAATATCATTTGCTAAAAGTTAAAATTTCGTAATATAAATATTAAAAAATAAAAAATAATTATTTTTTAAAAAATTAAAAATATAATGGGCGACCGCCTAGAATACATAGGCGACTAGCTAAAGCTTTCTCACCGCGACCGCCAATTAAGAATAGAAGCGGTCACTAAAAACAACTTCCGCCAATTAGAGCGAAATAGTAGGCGACCACTTTGGACGGTCGGATTAAATGTATAATTTGCGTCCCCCTTTTGAACGACCGCCTCAGCAGTATAGGCGACCGCTTGAGGTGGTCGCCCGTTCCTTCGTTTCCTGTAGTGAATTCTGATTTATGCCACACCAGCAAAACAATCACCATTATATTCTTGATAATTACCTATATGAAATTATAAAATAACACAAAGAAAAATGTTTTTAAAAATATAATAAAAATTATTTATGACATTTTATTAGTAGGATGTTAGCACTAAATATGAAAGAAATAAATTTTACATTTAAGATGAGAGGGGCATTTTTTTTAAAGACAGGAGAGAGATGTGGATCCGTGAGGAGAGTGGTGAGATTAGTAGTAATGGAAAAAAAATGTTGGAAAGTGATAATGTTTTAAATTATCAAAAATTTAAAACAAAGTTAGTACCGAGGGTGAAAGAAATGGTAATATGACTTTTTACTTATGAAAAAATTATGAAATATATTACTATGTATTTGCATGTTGTATTATATAATTATTGAAATGTAAAGAGACAACTAATTTTTATTTGAAAAAAAATATATATGAAAATGTAATAATGTATATGAGATGGAGGTATGATAAAGAGTAAAATAAAATTAAAAGAAATATAGAAAGAATACAAAAAGAGGGGAAAGAGGTACGCGCGTGAAAACATTCACAAAAAGAAGAAAAAAATAAATAGAAAAAAATATATGGAGAGCGCCACGTCGTATTAATTTGGACATCCTTACTAACTAAATAAGGTTAATAGGAGATTGTTGTGGTCCAAATAATTTAAAAGCCAATTAAATGGGCCCTATAAGCATGAACACACGAATTTTTAAGCCATAATTTTGTTTTTTTTTTTGTGTTTGGGTTTTTAATTTGTGAAGAAAATAGGAAAGTAAAAAAATAAAATACAAGGAAAAATAAATTAAAATAAGCTAAATTTCTTCTTCTTCTTTTTTTTTTGTGGTTGAGTTAAAAAAAATCAGAAGAAAACGTAATTAGTTTTGTATTGAAAATTATTTTTTATTTGATTAACTAAATAAAAATAGGGATTTTTACCAAAAAAGTGTTTCTATACTTGTATTATACAGATTTAGTGTGAAATACACCAAAATGACTATTTTAGTGTTCGTACGGTGATTTTTGACACATTTACCCTCCTTGTTTCGAACGACATCGTCATCTACATTACATGTAGAAAGACAAAGATCAGGTCAATTCACTTTATTTTATTCGGTGGATTTTGAAGAAGAAGAAGAAGAAGCCGGCAATGGAGGAAGTAGATCACCTAGCACATGAAAGGAACAAAGCCCAATTCGATGTGGAAGCCATGAAAATCGTTTGGGCCGGTTCTCGGCATGCTTTCGAAGTCCCTGACCGGATGTATCGCCTCTTGCAAGCGATCCCGTGAGCTTCTTTTCTCATCTGAATTTGTTTTCTAGGTTCATTGACACAATTTCACATCGGGGTCTTGGTTGTTTTCGTGTCTTTCTTTGGTTTTTCAACAGCTTATGATGTTATCTTCTTCCCCTTTTCTTTGATTTACACGCATTTAAGTAGTTCTGCATCTCTGTTGGGATTGGGTTGGATCTGAAATTTCCATGTGGGGGTAAAGCCGAGTCACGATTTTTCGGGAACTCATGAAGTGGGTATTTGAGAAAATTGGGGTGTTGGGATGGAATAGCTGGGACAAGGATTCTCTATTTTTGTGTTTTTTTGGGATGGTGTTTTTTCTTTCTTTTGGACCGGATTAGCTCTGTGTTTGTTCCCTTTTAAAAATTTTGTGTTTTAGGGGTGGGATCCATCTTTTATCCAAATCCCAGTGTTGGAAATCTAGACAACACCAATGATCTTGCTAGCATAAGTGGAATATAAAGGAAAATAGGTAAATGAGATTTGGAATGTAAATGAAGTTACTGCAGAGAGTGAAAAGAGGAAAGAAACTTTAGTGGCCCCAGTTCTATATTGCCTCTACTTTGATGTGGAACAGTTTCAGAGAAAGATGGCAGCGATTCCTTTTCGTCTCTTTTAAATCGATCCAGATCCAAACAGGTTATCGATTTCAAATGAAAGAAATGCATCTTTCTTTCTGTTCTTATTCGTATTATATGTGTTTGTGGAAATGCCCTATCTGAAAAAAAGACCTCTCAATCTCTGATTTGATGTTGTTTGGATTGAGATTTCATCAGTTAGTATATAGCAATCGATTCTCAGAGGGTGAATGCCTAAATACATATATTGGAGTTTTGATTTATATGGGGTCCATTATTTCTTGAATATATTATGGCATTGACTTCCATGGTAGAATGATATGTTAAGTTTAAATTTGATAGCTTTTGGGGAAAGAAGACCGAGACCAAAAGGTTGAGAGCCATGTTCTGCAATCTTACATAAGAAGTAGAAACACATTCCAGTATGGAAACTGTTTTGCATCACCAAACAAGAGAATCCGATACAAGTGATACAAACATGAGTTATATCTGTGATCTGTCACTGGTACTTTCATTATCTGAATGCTTATTATTTTTATTGTTACTAGTGTCTGTATGTATTTGTACTCACATTGCTCAATTTCTTTTTAGATTGTTCTTTTCATGTTGCCTGCTTGCCTAATTATGTTTATTTTGATGCTTCTGGTTTCATAGTTTTATTTTGTTGACAATGTTCTGCAACACCATCATGCTGTTCCAGCACGTTTTTTCTCCAAAGAAGCTTCTCCTCTTGCTCTCAAGGGAGATGGTGAGTGTATTGGCATCAATTTCAATGCTTTAACTTTGTCAACTTATTTTTTCTTCTTTCTTTTTATGTGCTAATACATGTTTACCTGATATGAACAAGATCTTTGATACTTACCACTTCAATTTGTTATCAATATTTGATTTTTTTTAATACGTTTGGAGACCTTGTTTTTTGTTCTCTGCTTCTCTTTGTAATGGAACTGTCTTTGTATTTGTTAGGATAATAGGATCTTTGGTTATCACAGGAGGAAGGAGGTTGTCATCAAACAAGATTTGTGTTGAGATGAATTCTTTCATTGATCTTGTCTATCTCTTTGATTATATCAAATGCACTTTATGTATATGGTGGGAAATTATCATTTTTTGCAAGACTTCTTAATTATCATTGTAACAAAGCTAGCCCACCTTACAAATTGGCCAATCCAACCTCCAATTTACAATTCCATCACCGCCTGATCACACCTGCCTTCCACGTCCAATATCTATTCCACATAGAGCCTTCATAGCCTTGCCACAGCCACTGCAATTATCTATTCTGTCATCAGCTGTTTTCTCACTCATAGACTTCTTTTTACCCCAACCTCCAATTTATAGTTCCATCTCCACCTGATCACACCTGACATATCACATGTGAGTCGTCATAACTTTAAGGGCACTTGCACACACCAATCTGCAAACTAGCTTTTGCAGAAAACCTAAGTTTGCAATATTGTGAAGATAGGAGTCTCTGATCAATCAAGAAAACTGTTGATGGAGAAAACTCATTATATATATAATGAGGTGCTAAGTCACAAATCTGACCTTTTATTATCTCATTCATAAAATGGTCTCTTTAATTGTGAATGAAACATAAATGGGAGTGAAAGGAATCAATAATGAGACAGCTAAATGTAGAATTGATATATAAATGATAATGCATAATTGAGGAGCCAATAATGAAATTCCCCAACCACATTATCCTAGGACATCATCTGCTTTTCATAGAACTCTGATCATATATTTGATATTATACTTCCAGAAGTTCGGATTCACCCATTTCACCTCCTTATTCAGTTTGATGTTATATTATGTGTTGTTTGTAACAGGATTGGGATTGGGTCATAACCAGTTTGGGTTTTTTTTTTTATTTTTATTATCTTCTTATATGTTCATATCTGACAATTTGGGCATGTGAGTCACCATCGGTGCTTAATTTTCTCTAATTTGATGTTTTATGATATGTAGTCTGAGTTGGTGTTGACATTAGAAGACAACCCAATTGGTGTTTTATCCTTATTTGTGTTCTTATATGTCAATTCTAATATATGGCCCTCCAAATTGATGGTTTTGAATGATCTATAACATTTTGAAGAACTAATTGCAGAGTGAGGAATTAGAGAGAACCCTTTTGGGAGCTTGGCTAAACGAATTGGTCATGTGGATCTTTGAAAACAGTATTTTCAGTACATTTCTACTGTAATAGGAAGAAGTTCTTGTGAGTCAAGATGAACTCGTTGGTTGCCCAGTTGAGTTTATTTGGCTTCGGTAGTACTGACGGGTGGCAGTTGTCTTGATCCGAATTGATGTTCCCTTGCAACGTTCTTTTTGACTTGGAGGAATTTCTTTACAGTTGTAGACGAATGACTTGGACACGTGGTTGGGGTTTTTTTTCAGCTCTGTGGTATACTCAGCTCATGTTTTCTCCGTTTTGATTTTCAATTGGATGCTTCATTGCTTCTTAAGGTGGTCAGATGTGCTGTTGATGTTCACTTTTTGTATGCATTTTCACTACTAGCACTATTAGTTGCTAGAATGGAATCAGATGCAAGAAACATTTCATAAAATGTTTTTTGGCAGAAACTATCAAGAAGTCAAAAGGTTGAAATGAGGCTAGAAGAAAAAGATTGATTAAAAAAAGGTCTTTTGAGGGAGAAATCTCAATTAGAGCAAGTAGTGATGATCCTAGGCCTTGTCACAATCCCACAGTGAACTTTTCATTCTAAATTGACAGTCTCAATGGAAGATGTCTCTTCCACTAGCTTCAGAAGAAACAACAATCAGATTTGTTGTTAACCAACAACAATCACATTTGATGTCCCAATTAAAGGATTTCACAAAGGTGATGTAGGCCGATTCAAGGAAACTTCTCTTTTTGAAGGAAACATCTCTTATCCACAAAAAAACATACAGTAAAGTAAGTGGTTGGGCATGACCATGGTTATGAAGTTTTTCATCTTTGCTTAGGTGTATTTGTTCCTAGAAATATAAATGGTTGTCATTCTTAAATCTTTTTTCATGTAAATAGTGTAGTTTGTATTCAATGTGATCATATGGCTTAATTTTGTGTCTTAATCCTTACCTTCTTGTCAAAATTGTGTTGTCACATTGAAATATGACATTTCCTCCTTGCATTCAATCAACATAGTTGATTAGAGCTTCATATTTGTGGTACTTATGTTGCAACTGATTATCTTTTTCTATCTTTTAGTTTGCATCTTTGCCAATTTTGATTCTTGAACTGGCTTTGGCAGGATTATCATTGTACCGGCTGATGTCACTTCTAATGGTTAAGTTATGGATACGAACAGAGGACAATGAAGTAACAAGTAACATGCTTCCATTGCAAAAAGCATGGTCATAATAGACAGAAATGTAGAGATCTACCTCCAAGAGGATGAATCATCATTTTCCTCTTTTTTTGGATGAGATATAACTTCAACTTGTCCACATCGTTGTTCAGATTTGAAATGTTGAAGCCGACATATGGAAGCAGATCAAGCGGTCCTTATCGGGTATACTTTGTATGAGGGAGGGATTGCCCTCTGTTTGAAGCCAATCTACTTGTAAAGGGTGTATGACCTTTGTGTGCTAGAATAATTATTGTGTTCCAAACATTCCATAATTTTGTAAGCATATTATCTAACAATTTTAAATGAAATAAAGGCCATTTGAATTTACCCTCTTCAACTCCATGTTTCCAACCCATTTGTCATGTAGAAAAGCCTGTTCTGGTTTTGTTCTGTATCCCAAATCAGTTTTCAATGCCTTGTACTGAAATTGATGTTTGTGGAGCAATTGTGTTGTAGAGATTAGTGGTTTCTAAATTTTTTTTATAACGATATCGTTACAATTCTTTAGACTTTTTTATTCCAATTTTTGCCGTTCAGCAATGAGATTGGCCCTGACTATATATTGAGATACATAAACCAAGAAAAAGGCTCATGGAGGTTATATTCCAATAACGATATCGTTACCATCATTCATAGTTTCTTCATCCATTTTTTCTGTTCAACAAGAAAATAATAGTGACTTCATATTGAGATGTATAAATAATAAGAAAGACTCATGATTTCACTTTGTATGTTGGACTGGATATAACACTTTGTATCCAATTGTTGTGTCATGATTTATAATTAATGTATGAAAATGAATGTTGACCAATGTTACAAGTTTTTACATTACAGGATGAAATGGAATGAGGGGAATGGAATATAGGTTTCAGGTTTATACCATAGCCATTTTTTTGAAAGGACAAGTCTATACCATAGCCTTCACAGACCTGCTACCAAATCAGTCTTGATTTGCAATCAATGTAACAAATGCGTAACAATCTAGATTATATTGGATCATGATCTAGGTTCTTGGTCCTTTACCATGGAACCTCATGGCCTGTATGACCACCCGGCCTATATATGATCAATTTATAACCTTACATTTATATGGTTGAATGTAACTGATACTTGCAGTTAACTTTGGTTGCATTTAACTGCTCAAATGGAAGTTTCGTATCACGTTGATATGGAAAATCTCAGTTCTTCGTTTTCTTCACATTGTGTAGGTTTACTTTTTTGTGCCACAACTCCAAAAAGAGAAATCCGGTTGACTTATAAACCACATTGTCCATTCCCCTCCTGTCTGGTTGGGGGAAAAATTAATGGCCAGTCAATGGTCATACATAAAAACCTCTGAATGTTCTATAAGAGAAGTGACCCAATTGTTACTCATATCAATAACATTAACAAGAGATGTCTTTTCTAAATTTTTGAAGGAGAGAGTAATTTGAAGGGGAATAATACCGTTTGGTTGTGTCCTTGTTTATGCTTCTCAGTATAAAGGCATTGTAATTTGGTTGTCTGTCACAAAAAATCGATGAATATACTATAAATATTGGTAACGATATCGTTACCATTATTTGTAGATTCTTCATCCATTTTTTGTGTCGAGCAACCAAACGATAATGACTTTATAGTGAGAACCATAAACAAGGAGAAATACTAACGAATCTCATCCAGAATTTTATTTTCATCATTTTTTGATAATGAAATCATTACTGTTAATTATAGGTTCTTGGTACGTTTTTTGTGTGCAACGGCAAAATGGCAATGAATTTATAATGAGATGTATAAACAATGAGAAAGGCTCACGAATTTCACCCAAAATTGTATTTTCAAAAATTTTGGATGGCAAAGAAGTGAAGGTTCGAACCCTGTGTGCAAAGGTTCGAACCTTAATGCTCTCTGGGATTTGGCCCAGGAGACCAACGAAGTGAAGGTTCGAACCCTTACTGTAACTCTGTAAGGGTTCGAACCTTACTGTAACTCACCAATACATGACATATAACCTTCAATTACATATTTCTTAAATTTCCACTTTTGATATGTGCACGCATAAGTCGGTTTTGTCTTTTGTGCCTCAAAGGCTTCTCTAATTCCTTCAATAGATGAAGTCAGGTTCAATTGACTCTTTCAAGGCTTGAGTTAGGTGTCAACGACAATCTTTTGTCTTGTAGCCATCGAGCTTCCATTGCCGATGGGTGCAACAAACATAAAATTTTTTTAGCAGTGCAGCATTAACGATGAACCCAACCGAATCAATTCATAGATCCCATAAGTAAGGTTAAGAATAGCAACAAACATAAGAAAAAACATTTTGGCATTGCAGATGGGATGATCTATAGATGGTTTTTAGGGTGGGAAATCTTTTAGAACTTGAATTCCTACTCATACGAACTTGAATTTTGTGCCCGACTGTTTTTTTTTTTATAACGATATCGTTATCATCTTTTATAGTTTCTTCATCCATTTTTTGTGTCCAACAAGAAAATAATAGTGACTTTATATTAAGATGCATAAACAGTAAGAAAGACTCACGATTTCACTCAAAATCTAGTTTTCAAGAAATTTCTGATAGCGATATCGTTCAAATTATTTATCGGTTCTTCGCCCATTTTTTTTCTCCAAGAACAAAATGAATCGGACTTTATAATGGGGTGCATAAACAAAGAGAAAGACTCACAGATTTGGCTCAGAAATGTATTTTCCTAATAGGTGAAGTGAAGGTTCGAACCCTCAAAATGAAGGTTCGAACCTTCGAACTTTCTGGAATTGGCCCAGGAAGGCGGTAAAGTGAAGGTTCGAACCCTTAAAACGAGGGTTCGAACCTTCATACTCTCTGGAATTTGGCCCAGGACCGCAAGGAAGTGAAGGTTCGAACCCTCAAGATGAGGGTTCTAACCTTCGCTTCACTACCTTCCTGGGCCAAATTCCAGAGAGTCCAAAAGTTCGAACCCTCATCTTGAGGGTTCGAACCTCCACTTTACTGCCTTCCTGGGCCAAATTCTAGAAAGTTAGAAGGTTCGAACCCTCATTTTGAGGGTTCGAACCTTCACTTCACCTATTAGGAAAATGCATTTCTGAGCCAAATCTGTGAGTCTTTCTCTTTGTTTATGCACCCCATTATAAAGTCCGATTCATTTTGTTCTTGGAGAAAAAAAATGGGCGAAGAACCAATAAATAATTTGAACGATATCGCTATCAGAAATTTCTTGAAAACTAGATTTTGAGTGAAATTGTGAGTCTTTCTTATTGTTTATGCATCTCAATATAAAGTCACTATTATTTTCTTGTTGTACAAAAAAAAATGGATGAAGAAACTATAAAAGATGGTAACGATATCGTTATCAAAAAACAATGTCGGGCACAAAATTCAAGTTCGTATGAGTAGGAATTCAAGTTCTAAAAGATTTCCCACCCTAGAAACGATCTATAGATCATCCCATCTGCAATGCCAAAATGTTTTTCTTATGTTTGTTGCTATTCTTAACCTTATGGGATCTATGAATTGATTCGGTTCATCGTTAAATTTAAAGAAAAAAGTATTATAATAAAAAGGGAGGTGTTATGTGAGAGACACTCTCACCAACTGTATGAGAGAGATCAATCATGGCCCTCCATTTTTGCTTCAATTTCAGTGGCTGGATGCAAAAAGTCAAAAAGCACCCTTTTTTGTTGAAACTCAAATACAAAGTGGTAACGTATTTACATGCCTTTCAATACAAATCTATGGACACAACTGAAACTCCAATGCAGTGTGGACATTCATTCAAATAGGTCCATCATTTAAAAACAGGTCACAATTATTATAGGAATTCATAATCATTTGAATTCCAGAAAAATTAATAAGATCACAAATTCAGGTTTCACAAAATACTCATTTAGATTGACACCTATCATGAACATTTAGAATTCATTGGGAAAAAACCACCATTCCACCATCCAATATCCAGGAAAAAAAAAACTGTCATTCCACCACCCACCATTTCAACGTTCAACTGCTTTCATCTAGGAAAACTTTTTTTAGTGCAAGTTTCAATTACAAATGTAGCATTCCAACATCCCAACATCATTATAACATCATTACATCCCAACACTAACATCCCAACATGTCTTTACAATGCATTCAATCCATTACATCCAAACACAAACCACCCTTTCTACATGACAACATTCCATGTGCAGCGGCAACCATTCTCATACAAATCACCTATGTATATGGCAAAATCTAGTCTCAACCCATCACGCAAAATCCTTTTTCTCCATGGGATACTCTTTCCCATGCACCATCACTCCATGTCTATAATGTAAATATCTGCAAAATACATGGCAGGAGAAGTACACATTAGGTGATGGATTATAATGATTCATTAAAATTATTGATTAACTATTACAAATGTATACCTGAAATGACAGAGTGGGTTTTTTTTTTTTTTTTTTTTGGGGGGGGGGGGGTTTATAGATTCAGGAGTTTATGCTAACCCAAAAGGTGTAAATCAAGAGAGAGATTGTTTATTGGAAAGAGAGATACTAACTAAAAAAAGTGCAAATCGATAGAAACTATGTATTGGAAATTATAAGTGTTACATATATCGGTGTTACATAAAGACACAGGATGATAGTCAAAATTAAATTTCAAAGAGGTCTGAATGAACATCAACAAAAAAAAAAAGTCACATTCCAATTATCTATCAAGGAACCATGGGAAAACCCCACTTCCCAACTAGCCTCAAAATCCCAAACCAACAACATCACAGGGCATATACCAAATAGAAAGTAATATCTGTCCATTTCTACCATATTGTGGTTCAGGTTCCTAGGCCCATTTTTATCATATAGTTTCCAAATTTGCTATAATCAGTTATCTCATAAAGTGACAACACAAATGCTAAACAACACGGATGAGACTTGATATGTTGTAAGACTTGTAACTGGAGCTACACAAAAAAAAATTTGTAGCTGGAGCTACACTTGTGATTGGAGTTATCACACTGTAGAAGGTTGATGCACAATGCTTAAAAGTGTATTAGGCATTGGCTAATGTAATCCATGAGAAGTACAAGTGTCTTGTACATGACATAGGGAATCAGATCTTGGTAGTTGGCAACATGTTAAACCACCACAAAATTTTCAAAATCACCAATTAATCGGGTCTATCAATGTAGACTCCTCAGATGGTTCAAACCCACCAATTCGTCTACACCAGTTGATCTTCTAACATTTAAAAAAAGCCACAATTGAAACCTTAAAAAAAAAAAACCCCCTCCATCTATCCATTGCCACAATCACACCACCACCATCACAGCATGCACAACACATACAAAAAATAAATTAAAAAAAATCTACAGTCATACAAACAAATTTACAACTGTCAGAGTTGCACGAGAATACTGGACATATCCGCATCCAAGTGAGGGTGGTGTGATTGAGTCAGAAGTATTTTGAGTTGACTGAGGTGGTGTAAGCGTAACTCTGACCATGTTAGATGACAGGGGGGGGGTAGCCACAATCCTCACATTGTAGGATGATGCAGCTAGGGTAGGAGCAGCAGTGGCATTGGAAGATGATGGAGATGATACAGTTGTAGCAGTAACATTAGCATTGCCAATGATAGAGGTGGTGATGTTGCCTCTCCAAGAAAAATTGGATTTATTCTAGAGAGGGAATTATTGCTCGTGAATACAAGGAGATAGCAGAGGAGGGCTAATGATTGCGTCGAGGCCTTCATTGTCTCTGTTGGAATTACTTGAATCTGTTTTCATAGATAACAAAGTGAGAACATGGTTAAAATTTCTCTCTAATTCTCTCTCTCTCTCTCTCTCTCTCTCTCTCTCTCTCTGCTAAGTTTTGATTAAGAAAGGCATAAAATACATAGAGAGAATATGTCCAAAAAAACACTCAGAACCTGAGCGGAAAAAAAAAACATTACAAAAGAAGAGTAAAAGGCCATCACCAAAAAACCAAAAAGGCCTCACTCTAAGAGGACTCAAATAACAATAAACATTCGGCGGAGAATGGAACTCCCAAAAAATTGAGAAATGTACAGAGAGGTTTCCTTTGAAAGGAATCAACCATTATCTGAGACAGAATTGCAGCAGTTCTTTGAGATGGAGCATGGCTTTGCTTGTCATAACCTGAGAGGTTAAAATTCTATACACTAATTCTATTACATGAATTACCTATAGAGTTCCAAGGAAAAATATACAATTATAGATGTGTATCATCTAAATCATAGATGACACAAAATTCAATCAGTACAATCCTTGTCAAAAAAATTAAAAATTAAAACTAATGAAAAATGGGTTTATAGGGGCAAACGCCTGCCCCCCAAGGACAAAAAATATTAGCCATATATCTTTCGAAATAAATCATTATCATTGTTTTGACTCTATATATGTAATATATACGCTACAAAACTCCACGTCAATGATACACATATCCTATTCTCTCTTCTATATATATATCAATGATACACATATCCTATTCTCTCTCTAACATATATCTATCTTCTCTCTCCGCTCTCCGTCTGCAACTCTCCATTCACTCTCTTCAACTCTATCCAAATTCCATACCCATCCATCTCTTTCTCCAACCCTCCCTCTCAAACAGCCCTCCTCATCTATGCTACTCTGTCCCGACCTACCCTCCTCTTCCTCTCCTTCTCCTTCTCCATCCACCCCCATAATTCTCACTGTCTCACTCTCACTGCTCTCTCCCAACCTGCCTCTTTTTTCTCTCCATCTCCCTCAACCCACACATCTCTCTCTCTATATATATATATATATCTTTCTCTCCGCTCTCTCCGTCTGCAACTCTCCATTCACTCTCTTCAACTCTATCCAAATTCCAAACCCATCCATCTCTTTCTCCACTCCTCCCTTTCAAACAGCCCCCATCCATCTCTTTCTCCTCTCCTCCCTCTCAAACAACCCTCCTCATCTATGCTACTCTCTCCCAACCTACCCTCCTGTTTCTCTCCTTCTCCCTCTCAACCCACACCCATAATTCTCACAGTCTCACTCTCACTGCCCTCTCCCAACCTGCCACTTTTTTCTCTCCATCTCCCTCAACCCACCTGTTTTTCTCTGCAACTCTCTACCCCTACCCTCCTACTAACCAACATGCTTTCACTTTTAGCATGAGATGGATGGTGTTCCACAAGGAGTTTGTACCAAGAGAGAACTGAGAGCACAATTTACACAAGCTCTATTCAGTCCCCCACCGTAGAGGAAACTTAATACCAAGGGACTTTTTTTTTATTTTGCTGCTTTAAACAACTATGATGAATGATGATGATCCACCTTTTTTGCTTTTGAACGTTCAATCAAATTCTACCCTCATGTTTTGTCATTTGATTCCTGACATGTAAAATTTTTATTAACTCCAAATCAAGTGTGTTAAGCACTCGTTCACACAAATTTAAACTGACTGATTTATCCAATCAGGCCCATTATCAAGCATCTGATGAGTTGAGGAAGTGGAACTAGACACACCATAATCAAAGTCATCGCCGTCATCATCATTATCTGGTGGGTTTCAATTGATGGAGGAATTCGAGGAGCTGCTCAGCTAGACTCACACAACTTAACACTCTCTACAGATACCTTTTAAAAAAAATCTCTGCAAAGAACTCAGAGAATCTCACTCAAAGCATTTCATCCATTCAGCTAAACTGGTACAAAAGGACCCTCTCATACTACAATTTTCACTCTCACTTCACCAATACAAAAACATGCTTTCATGCCTTTTTATAGTTTTTATGAGATGGGTTGGTTTATAGCTAGTGGTGGGCAGC
Organism: Litsea cubeba; assembly: GCA_012931725.1. Classification (NCBI taxonomy): domain Eukaryota; kingdom Viridiplantae; phylum Streptophyta; class Magnoliopsida; order Laurales; family Lauraceae; genus Litsea; species Litsea cubeba. The sequence continues at coordinate 17,819,664 of CM022947.1, forward strand.
AGGCCACATAGTCAAATCTTAATTTTCTACTTTCTCAGTTTCTTTTGTTTGCTGCCCACAAGATTCTCCACCATGAAATCTGTTTTAACTATGATGTCAGTGTAAAAAAAAAAAAATGGTTCTTTCCATTTTGGGTCTCAGAATCTACTCACAATAAAAACTGCATCCCACAAAAAGCCTTTACACACAACTCTAAAAGTCATTCTATCCTAATCCAAACTGGGGTTCATTCAAAACCAACAATTCTAATCATATTTCACATTAGATTACAAAAAAAAGAGAGTAGAAAGAACCAATAAAAAAAGAATGCATGCAAACCTTGATCACGGGCATCTGCCCACCAAACATGAGGACAACACTCATCTGCAGAATGATCCTGAAAGTGTCCCTAATGTTGATTGCATTGAACTCCTTGAAGCTCTCTGCGCAATTGCCTCCCTGGAGGAGGAACGCCTTCCCCATTGCCGTGTCAGCGAGACGCTCCTCCAGATGGCGGGCCTCGCCGGCGAAGACGATCGGAGGGAAGGCCTCTATGGTCTCGAGGACGGATTCGAGTTCCTGCTGATTTGGGTACTCCGAGAGCTGGAGGGCCTTCATGGATCTCCAGTTGTCGACGGCCCATTTGGTCGGAGCCACCGGCGGCGCCGCCTTGGCGGGCTTGTCGGCGACGATGGGGGTGTTGGAGGGCTCGGCGGCGTGGACAGATGAGATGGGTTTGTTGGATTTGGTGGGGAGGAGAGGGAGAGATGGTTGCAGAACAGAAATTTGGAAGGGAAGATGGATTGGGTTTGGTGGGTTGGGAGAGGAGACTTGGCTGAGAGAGAGGAAGTGCTTGGGAGAGCCGAGACGCGGGGAGAGGGGAAGAGAGAGCAGGGAGCGGAGAGGGAGAGGGAAAGCAAGGAGCAGCGGAGGAGAAAAAGGGAAATAGGCGGAGAGGAAAAGAGGAGAGGAGAACGTATGATTTGAGTGAATAAAGGGTTCTCTTAATAACGATGTCGTTCGAAATATGAAGGGTATTATCGTCCGAAAACGCTGTACGAACACCAAAATGGGCATTACCGTGTATTTAACACTAAATCCGTATAATACAAGTATATGAACACTTTTTTGGTAAAAGTCCCATAAAAATATAATATGTAATTTTAAGTTGATTAATTCCATTTGTATATTTCTCTTAACAATCAATAATTTAATACTTATACTGTTAAAAAATGTCTAAACTATATTGATATGATCTCTTTAGGGTTTTTTAGGAAGATATGTCATTGGGTTATTTTTTTTTTATTAAATCACAAGAAGCGCATCAAACTAGACATGTTAACTAAAATATTCTTATAATCAAAGTCCACTTCAATGAGTCTTTTGTTTAAAATATAATCTAGGTCCTCTTATTTTTTTAAATAACTTTTATTGCAATAGTTTAATTTTAGGAATTATTATCTAAGGAAATTCTTACATAATCACGTAGTAGTGATATCTTGTAATTAATTAAAGGGATTTTTACCAAAAAAGTGTCCGTAAACTTATATTATACCCCTTTAGTGTGAAATACACCAAAATCACAAGTTTAGTGTTCGTACGGTGATTTTTTACTCTTTTTACCCCTCCCTATTTCGAACGACATCGTCATCTAAACCCCTTGTCATTTCATCTCTCTGCCTCTTCTCATTCCTTCTCTCTCTCCAAAGAGAGAGACCCCAAGAAGAGAAAGAGGGAGAAAAAGATGTTTCTCATAAGCAACAATCTGATTGGACTTCTGAACTTCCTAACCTTCCTCCTCTCAATCCCAATCCTAGCAGGAGGAATATGGCTATCCGCTCACAGCACCACCGACTGCGACAAGTTCCTCGACCGACCCATCATCGCCGTCGGTGTCTTACTCATGGTCGTCTCCCTCGCCGGCCTCTCCGGCGCCTGCTTCCGCATCTCTGCCTCCTCTGGCTCTACCTCCTCGTAATGTTCTTGCTCATCATCCTTCTATTCTGCTTCACAATCTTCACTTTCGTCGTCACCCACAAGAGCGTTGGAGAGATTGTTTATGGGAGAGGATACAAGGAGTATCGATTGGGGGATTACTCGAATGGCTGCAGAAGAGGATCAATGATAGTGAGAAAGGGAGCAAGATCAAGAGTTGCTTGGCAGACAGTAATGTGTGCAAGAAATTGGGGGCGTCGAATGATGCTGAGACTGAGTTTTATCAGAGGAATTTGTCGCTGATTCAGGTCACCCATTTCTCAGAATTCTTTTTATGTTTCTATATCTTGCATGTTTGTGGATCAAGGTGTTTTTTTTTTTAGTTTTAGGTGAGTGTTTGGTGAATTTGCCATCTATACTTGAAGGTCTTCATGCGTTTTTTCTGGCTTTGTATTGATTATACTGAAACATGGGTTGTTTGTGGTTTTTCTTTTCTTGGTGGATTTCTGGTGGATTTTTTATCATTGGGTTGTTTTGAGTTTTTCCTTTTCTTGGTGGGTTTTTGATGGTTTTTTTTTTAAATCTTTTTATGTTTTGTTTGATTACTGAAACATGGGTCTCATGGGGTTGTCTGCTGATGTTCTGAGATTTGTCTATCTTGTGTTGATGACTAAAAAATGTATCATTAAGACCAAATAAGCAGATCATGAAGGGGGAATTTTTTGAAGTGTTGGTGGATTTGAGAGTAGAAAAGATTAGTTGATAAAATTGAAATAGTTTAGAGCCATGGCATGATGGATTTTCCTGTGAATGTTAGAAATTAGGTGGGCCTTTAGGATAGGTTTCAAAACTTTTAACCCACTTGATGCAGGGATTAAATATCCAGAAGGCTACTAATCCATCCAAGATGCAAACCCTCAATCTCATATGTCAAGATCAGTAAATCAATCTATCTACAAGATAGAAAACCAGTAACAAACATGCAACAAAGATCAATATCATACAAGGAAATAGATTATACCTTTGGAGCTCGGTTGTGCTCTAATGGAGAATTTGCTACTTCCTTTGATGACGAGCTCTTTTGCGTATCAAATAGGTTTCTCCAAAATCCAATGGTCTTCCACGCTATGACTCGAATCAGAATCTCTTTCTCAAGAAGATGGGTGGGATCTTCAAGAGAAACTATCTAAGAACTAGAATGAACTAGAAGAGGGAGAGAAGAGATGTGCAACACTTGCACAAAAGGGGCTGGGCGTGAATTCCAAGGTGGACGTCCAAGCCCCATCTGGTTCCCTATTTATAGTTTTTGCAAGCCACTCTTACTAATTTAATTAGAACTCTCACTTCCAAATTAATTAGTAACCTTATTCTCTTTCTTAATTATAATAGAAGTCTCACTTCCATTAATAATTAGTAACATACTATTACCACTATTAGAAGTCTCACTTCAAATAGAAATAGTAACTTTCCTTTTAGAGTTCAACTAGAATTAGTATCTTTCCAATTTGGGCTAGCGTGGGGACCACTAGGGATTCCTTAGAAAGCTGGCTCCAACTGGGACTCGCGACCCCATATCTTATGTGCAATCCGGGCCCGCAGTTAATTGCAAATAACTCCACTATATAAATGCAATTGAACTCCAGTCTTAGAAAATTACATAGAAGACCCTAAACTTCCCTATTACCACAAGTATGCCCCTCTATCAATATTCATAGATTAATTGGACCTATCTTCCAAACTAGATCCATGTCTTATTATCCTTGAGCCCTAATTAATTACAATGATCAATGGTACCTTTCCAATTAACTCTTAATCAGAATGGGTGTACACTTACCAATGATACATCCATTAGTTGGCACAAGGGGATATTAGAGATAGATTCCATCTTGACCATTGAATGTTCCCACAGCTCTACTACCATGTACCCAAATCACCGAGGTGTTGACCTACAGTTGGCCTCGCTCATTGGTGACTCAAAGCAAATGAATAAATAGAAACTTGAGTTCTTTAATGTCTCAGGATTGAGAGCTTACCGCTAGGGAATTATGAGAGCAAACCTTAAGGTAAAGACGGTGTTAATAAGGTGCTTCTCATGGTCCTTCAATACATCTAATGTACTAGCACTATGATCCAGAATCTTCCATTCTGATGATCGAGACAAATCATACTATCTCTTAGTGATCAAAGTGCTGCAACCTTGTCAGTATGAGATGTCCAGTCTCATCACTGGTTGTGACGATATTCAAGTATAAGATTTGTTTATACATGTCTCCTATATGTGAATCTCATCTATACACATGTATTACATCTAGTATACTTATGGACTCCGGTTCATCTCATGAATCATTATGTCATTCGTATTGGTTATGTGCAAGTATATAATTAAACACCATTCATCTCATGAAATGGAAAACATGAATATATTGATTAATAAACACCATTCATCTCGTATGCTGGTATTGAGACCATAAAACTAACAATCTCCCACTTGGGCTCAGTGCCAGTCTGGTTTACATCTCATGCCCATCCCATCTACATGCTGCTCAAAGACTTTGGTAGTCAAAGGCTTAGTAAAGGGATCCGCCAGATTGTCTGCAGAGGCTATCTTGGTGATAGCAATATCACCTCTTTGCACAATCTCTCTGAGCAAGTGATACTTCCTCTGTACATGCTTTTGGCTCTTATGGCTCCTGGGTTCCTTAGACTGTGCGACTGCCCTGCTGCTATCACAGTAAAATGTGAGCGGTTGTCGCGCCAAAGGTACCACTCCAAGTTCCAGAAGGTATCTTTTGAGCCATACTGCTTCCTTAGCTACTTCACAAGCCGCTACATATTCAGCCTCCGAGGTGGAATCAGCGGTACATTCCTATTTAATACTCCTCCAGTTGATAGCTCTGCCACCAAGCATAAACACATATCCAGAAGTTGATTTCCTGGAATCCTTATCTGACATAAAATCAGAATCCGTGTATCCGACTGGAATCAACTCATCACTGCCAAAAATCAACATGTAATCTCTAGTCCTTCTCAAGTATTTGATAATACATTTTACAGCAATCCAATGATCAGGCCCTGGGTTAGACTGATATCTGCTGACTAGGCCCACTGCATGACAGATATCCGGTCTAGTACATAGCATGGCATACATGAGGCTACCCACAGCCGAATCATATGGTATTGCTCTCATCTGTTCCTTTTCCTTAGGTGTCTTGGGACACTGATCCTTGGAAAGGTTCATTCCATGCCTGAAAGGTGTGATACCCTTCTTGGAATCTTGCATAGCAAACCGTACCAGTACCTTATCTATGTACGCAGTATGGGATAAGCCTATCATCCTATTTTTCCGGTCTCGATGGAGTTTAATCCCTAGGATGTAGCTTGCTTCTCCCAAGTCCTTCATATCAAAAGTCTTAGCCAACCAAACTTTTACTGTTGACAACAGCCCTATGTCACTCCCTAGGAGTAGGATGTCATCGACATATAATACCAGAAAAACTACCCTGCCTCCTTCAGTTTTCATGTACACACATGACTCATCCGGATTTTGACAAAAACCAAATGACTTGATTGCCTCGTCAAAACGGATGTTCCAAATCCGGGATGCCTACTTCAGTCCATAAATGGACTTTTATAACTTACAAACTCTTTGCGCTTGGTTTTTAGCTACAAAACCATCTGGTTGCATCATATAGATGTCTTCCTCAAGATGGCCATTAAGAAACGCCGTCTTGACATCCATTTGCCAAATCTCGTAATCAAGATGAGCCGCAATGGATAAGAGTATCCGGATGGACTTGAGCATGGTTACCGGTGAGAAGGTTTCCTCATAATCGATGCCTTCTTTCTGAGTATCACCTTTCGCAACAGGCCTAGCCTTAAAGGTCTCCACTCTTCCATCCTATCCTCTCTTTCTCTTGTAGACCCATTTGCACCTAATAGGTTTAATATTGGCAGGCAAGTCCACAAGTGTCCAGACCTGATTAGAGTACATCGACTCCATCTCAGCTTTCATAGCATCCTGCCAATGTCCCGAGTCTATGTCATTGATTGCTTCATCATAGTTACAGGGATCTTGTTCTTGCTCTTCCGAGATTGCCTCGTAAGACTTTCACAAAAGCGAGAACCTCACAGGGGGTCTGATAATTCTCTCACAATGACGAGGCACTGGTGTAACAACTGGGTCAGGTGTGGGTGGATTCTCTTCAAGTTCGGTTGTATTTGGATTTGGAATTGATTGCTCTTAAATTTCTTCCAAGATAACATTTTCTAAAGGTTTTCGGTCATTCATATAATCTTCCTCCAGAAAAACCGCATTGGTGCTGACAAGCACTTTCTGCTTTTTGGGATTATAGAATAACCAACCATTAGTTCCTTTGGGATATCCTATAAAAGCGCATACTTCTGACCTCATTTCCAACTTCTCCATCTTAACCTTCAGCACATGTGCCGGACATCCGCAAATATGTAAATGTTGTAGACTAGACTTTCGCCCAGACCACAACTCCCGAGGAGTCTTAGGTACAGACTTAGATGGTACGTGGTTTAGTATGTATATAGCAGTGTCCAAGGCATGTCCTCAAAAGAATATAGGTAATCCTGAGAAATTTATCATAGACCTGATCATATCTAAAAGAGTCTGGTTCCTTCTTTCTACTACTCCATTCTGTTGAGGCGTACCAGGAGCAGACAACTGAGATAGAATCCCATTCTCTGATAAGTATCCCATAAAGTCAACAGAGAGATATTCTCCTCCTCGATCTGATCGAAGAATCTTGATACTTTTACCTAATTGCTTTTTCGCTTCCGCTCGAAACTCTCTTTGAACTTTTCAAAATCCTCGGACTTGCAGTGCATAAGGTATATGTATCCATATCTTGAGTAATCATCGGTGAAAGTGATGAAGTACTCATATCCTCCTCTGGCTCTAACATTTATGGGTCCACACACATCAGTATGTACTAATTCCAATAAATCTTTGGCCCTATTGCCATTAGATGAAAAAGGTATTTTGGTCATTTTGCCTTCCAAACAGGACTCGCAGACAGGCATTGGTTCTACCACCAATGAAGGCAAGATATCATCTTTCACTAGCCTGTCAATCCTGTTTAGGTTTATATGACCTAGCCTCAGGTGCCAAAGTTTTGTTGGATTAGATGAAGGTGACTTTCTCTTTAATGATGGCCTATTAATTATTTCGGTTTCATGTATCTCATACATTATGGGAGTTAACAGATAAAGTCCATTGGTTACCTTGCCAGAACATATAAAAGTACCGTTCCTCTTTATGACAACTTTAGTACCAAAAGTAATAGAATAACTTTTATTCACCAAACTAGAAACTGAAATTAAATTCCGTCATAAAGATGGTACATATAGAGTGTCTGACAAAACCAATTTATTATCTTAAAACCATAAAGTAATAACTCCTACTGAAACCGCTCTTGCCTTAGCATCAGATCCTAGGTTGACAATGATTTCCCCATCACTTAGCCTCCTGGTTTCCCGGAACCCCTGCAACGAGTTACATATGTGATTAGTTGCACCGGAGTCAACACACCAGGATTCTGAAGTACTAGTTTCAAAACTAACTTTAGAAACAAGTGATTCAATCATACCTGGGGTCTTCTTCTTAGATAGATAATCAGGACAATTCCTCTTCCAATGTCCTGTCATACCACAATGGAAACACTTTCCTTTTCTACCTGCACCTTTAGCCTTTGCCACACCACCAGTAGCACCATTTTCCATTTTAGGACCTTTAGGAACGGATTTCTTCTTGCCTTTCCGCCCTTTGCCTTTTGGCTTGGACTTGGCATATGACTTTTCTGTCATCAGGGCAGTTGGCTTTTTCATGATCTCTTCAGTTGCTACCAGCTGGCTAGACAGCTCAGCTAGAGTCAGATTCATTTTGTTCATATTATAATTGACCTCAAAGTTGTTGAATGAATCTGGTAGCGACTCAAGGATTATGTCAATCTGCGATTCTGCATCAATCGCGGCACCCAGTATATCCAACTCATTCAATGAGTCCATCATCTTAAGCATGTGGTCCTGTACTGGTGTACCCTCAGCCATCTTGGAGCTTATAAGCACCCTCATAGCTGCCTGCCTAGCAGGCCTGCCTTGTTCCGCAAACATGTCCTTTAAGTTCGATATCATATCGTATGCAGTCTTAAAGGATTGATGTTGGTATTGCAAAACACTAGACATGGATGCCTGAATATAACATCTGGTCATCTCATCATCTTTGGTCCACTTAGCATAAAGGTCTTTCTGTTCCTGTGATGCATATGGCATTGGCTCATCAAGGGGGGTTGTGGTAAGGACATATTTGTATCCTGAAGTAGTCAGGACAATATCCAGATTTCTTTTCCAGTCCATGTAGTTGGATCCCACCAGCTTATTTTGGTTGAGGATGGTTGCAAGTGGATTGAAAGTATTCGAATGCATGATGTATAAACTAAAACACATAACCATATATTCAATAAAAGAATATGAATGACATTACGATTTAGTATTCTACAAAATTTATGTGGGAATCCTCATAACCACAAAATTTAGAATACATCGGAATCCCAATCCCTTAAGGCATGCCTCCTAGGGTAGTGCAAATGTCCTTGGATTGGTGCGAATCAAAGTTCGTCAAAATTAGAATTAAGACTAACTATCCATGATCCCCATCATTCATTATTATCTAGGTATCTCATACCAAATAATGTATGATTTCCGGTTAGCTTTGGTTTCTAAAATACATGATGCAAATCCTAGGGGATACTACATCACTATTTTAGTTAAGTGTGACCCACCAACTAATATTGAATGACAACCGTCATGGGCAGCTCCTCCTAAGGGAGTGAACCCCCACCACGTCTCACCAATACTATCCAATGGAGATCCATATATAGTAGCCAAACAAATAAAAGTCTTCCGAAGGAACAGCCACACTCTTGGTGGCGCGAGGCTAATACTTTCCTTACAATGGACCTATGGTGGAAAACCATGGGGATTTCTAAAATTAAATGCCCTGCCCCCACTTAATATTTTAGAATTGAGGATTTCCTTTTTTAAGGTATTGGGGCCCACATATAAATATGAGCATCAAATCATCTCATGATATGATCTAAGATTGGTTCCAAGTCAAGTTATTATAAGGAAAGTCCAGTTTCTAAGATTAGTGTTACCAATGTTTCCATCTCATGAGTCATCAACACTAATTAGAACTCTTTCAAAAAATAATTTGATTTAATCAATTTTAGTAACTTGCTATGTTTGGATCAGATTTGGAAACATTCTAAATAAAGAAATTATCCATAAATAGAAAATGCTAAAATTAGAAACTAGTCATCTCCTCCACATGGTCCAAGCGGAATAAACTTCTTGGACTTCTAGACTTTTCCAAAACTTTGGAATTCCTCAAACTCTTTGGGAAACTCCAAATCTCTTTTGGTAATCTTCAAACTCTTTGATTAGGAGTCCAACATCGCTTTCCTTCTTCGTCTCGGACATCGCCAGAATTTACAAATTTAGAAAATTACATAATTCCTATGTCTCTACGATGAGACTTACATGGTAATCTATTAAAGGAAATAAGAAGCCTCATAGGGAATTTCACCATGCCTTGCCCTAAACCGGGAAACCAAAGAAACTATGATGCCCTTTACAAGTTGCCAAAAATAAACAATCAACCATAAAAGAAAGTAATAAGACTTGTGGGCGACATGGAAAGGACCAGAACACCTGCAAGTTAACATCTTATACACAATAGGGACTTGGGTTAAGAAGTCATCCATCATCTCATGATGAACAAACCCGGATAGCAACATAAAAAAGGAAACTGCCTATAGCGGGGGCCGAAGCCGCCGGTAAAAGTCCTCTCTGGCCGCTGGAAGAAATATGGCCGCCGGTAAAAGTCCAGAACCCAACTCGAGGTTTTTACAGAAAATCGCGATTTTGCACGAACTTGTCCCTTCTTGTGCATTCAGAAAACATAATAAATGAATAAAAATATCAAAACTGATCCTCACATAGCCCTAGGTCTATCCTCTTCGCATCTCATGCAAAGATTAGATCTAGACAACTGATCTAACATGATTAGAGATGAGGTATGACTCTGATACCAATTGTTGTAAATTAGGTGGGCCTTTAGGATAGGTTTCAAAACTTTTGACCCACTTGATGCAGGGATCAAATATCCGGAAGGCTACTAATCCATCCAAGATGCAAACCCTCACTCTCATATGTCAAGATCAGTAAATCAATCTATCTACAAGATAGAAAATCAGTAACAAACATGCAACAAAGATCTCTATCATACAAGGAAATATATTATACCTTTGGAGCTCGGTTGTGCTCTAATGGAGAATTTGCTACTTTCTTTGATGACGAACTCTTTCGCGTATCAAATAGGTTTCTCCAAAACCCAATGGTCTTCCACGCTATGACCCGAATCAAAATCTCTTTCTCAAGAAGATGGGTGGGATATTCAAGAGAAGCTATCTAGGAACTAGAAGGAACTGGAAGAGGGAGAGAAGAGATGTGCAACACTTGCACAAAAGGGGCTGGGCGTGAATTCCAAGGTGGACGTCCAAGCCCCCTTTGGTTCCCTATTTATAGTTTTTGTAAAGCACTCTTACTAATTTAATTAGAAGTCTCACTTCCAAATTAATTAGTAACCTTCTTCTCTTTCTTAATTATAATAGAAGTCTTACTTCCATTAATAATTAGTAACATACTATTACCACTATTAGAAGTCTCACTTCAAATAAAAATAGTAAGTTTCATTTTAGAGTTCAACTAGAATTAGTATCTTTCCAATTTGGGCTAGCGTGGGGACCACTTGGGATTCCTTAGAAAGCTGGCTCCAACTGGGACTCGCGACCCCACATCTCATGTACAATCCGGGCCCACAGTTAATTGCAAATAACTCCACTATATAAATACAATTGAACTCCAGTCTTAGGAAATTACATAGAAGACCCTAAACTTTCCTATGACCACAAGTAAGCCCCTCTATCAATATTCATGGATTAATTGGACCTATCTTCCAAACTAGATCAATGTCTTATTATCATTGAGCCCTAATTAATTACTATGATCAATGGTACCTTTCCAATTAACTCTTAATCGGAATGGGTGTACACTTACCAATGATAAATCCGTTAATTGACACAAGGGGATATTAGAGATAGATTCCATCTTGACCATTGAATGTTCTCACAGCTCTACTACCATGTACCCAAATCACCGAGGTGTTGACCTACAGTTGGCCTCACTCATTGGTGACTCAAAGCAAATGAATAAATAGAAACTTGAGTTCGTTAATGTCTCAGGATTGAGAGCTTACCGCTAGGGAATTATGAGAGCAGACCTTAAGGTAAAGACAATGTCAATAAAGTACTTCTCATGGTCCTTCAATACATCCAATGTACCAGCACTATGATCCAGAATCTTCCATTCTGATGATCGAGACAAATCATACTATCTCTTAGTGATCAAAGTGCTGCAACCTTGTCAGTATGAGATGTCTAGTCTCATCACTGGTTGTGACGATATTCAAGTATAAGATTTGTTTATACATGTCTCCAATATGTGGATCTCATCCATACACATGTATTGCATCTAATATACTTATGGACTCCGGTTCATCTCATGAACCATTATGTCATTCGTATTGGTTATGTGCAAGTATATAATTAAACACCATTCATCTCATGAAATGGAAAGCACGGATATATTGATTAATAAAAAAATGAATCAATTTATTACATCATATGCTGGTATTGAGACCATAAAACTAACAGTGAAAACAAATTACTCTGTAAAATGTAGGGTTTATATTGGATATGGTAAAGAGGATCAATAATGGGTGAGCAAGTTGGAGACTAGCTAGTGGATAGTCATGCGATAGTTGAGTAACACTTTAAGCTAAAGGCCATTCTTACAGAACTTGCTTTTTGTATTTAGTAACATGAAAAGAGAAGAACATGAAAGGGGATATTGTGGAAAAGCATATGCAAGACGGTTGTGTGCAGTTACAAGGAAGGATAGAATTATGGATAGCTCCAATGGAAGAGAAAATATTGGGAATGCTGTTTGGACTTGTTGGGCATGGTCATTCAAAAAAAAAAAAGGAAACAAATGCTAAAAAAAGAAGAAGAAAGAAACAAATGCTAAAATACTCAAGGAACTAAGAAATAGAATAGACTAGCAAAGACATTTGATGGAGTAGTGAGGAAAGACATAATGGATCGTGGATTTATTGTAAATGTGGCCTTCTACATAGTAACGTGGAACACTAGAACTCTAGACGCCTGTTAAGCTGATGAAACCATATATGTTTCTCTTTTTTGTATAGGATATTTATAGTACAATATGGACAAAATTAGATACCTTGATTGGATTGCAACTGCATGACTTTTAGCCACCATTAGATCACATCATCAAAGGGATTGTAATAAGATCAATTTATTACAGGAGTTTAGGGAGTTAAAATGGGCGATGCAAACAACTCCTAGTGAGTAAGTCAAGTCAAACAATCCTAATAAAGTGAGCCTTAGATCGATAGATGCATTATAGAAGAGAACAAGTGCGTGCCCTGTAACCTCTTGCTGGTCCTCTGAAGTTTGTAAGATGGTCTCTAAAATTAAGTCACGATCATTTTGAGAATTATAGCAGAATACGGATGGCTATCTGATGAGTATACAATGATGTTGGTATTAGAAATCATAATAAGGCAGTCTATCATAATCCATGTCTTCGTCCCCAGTAATTAAGAGGGCAGAACGGGCAAACAAAAAAACGGCATCCCACCAGTTAAGGTGTCTGATTGTCATGTTAGTGCAAGTGTGATTGAACATATAACAAACCACTGCCAATACATTTGCAGTGGTGGTTATTCGGTTTAGAGTTTTTTACCAAAAAAGTGTCCGTAAACTTATATTATACGGATTTAGTGTGAAATACATGGTAATGCCCATTTTGGTGTTCGTATAGGGATTTTTTACTCTTTTAACCCTCCCTGTTTCGAACAACGTCGTCATCTTTTTTCCCCAAACTTCAATCCCCAAATGAATGAAATTCATTGTTATAGCCGGCCCTTCTACTCTCGCAGATCAGCTTCCGGCCAACTTCCCCTCTCTCCTTCCAAACGTTCCAAATTCTCCTCTTCACCCCTTGTCGAATTCTCACCGAAAATGCCCTCTTATGGTGAGTTTGATTGATGCATCATTTTGATTTCGCATTACGGAACTGTAGAGATTTGAAGGGTTGTTTTCTCAGCTACTGAAAATCTCGGATTTTGTATGGGTTTTTTTTGTGTGTTGTGTTCGATTCAATGGAAAGAGGGGCCTTTAGCAATTGATGATGCATTTTAGTTGTGATTTTTCTGCTTGCATCTGTGCTTTTTCACTGCTGTGATTTCACTGTGGAGAGAATGTTCAATGATCAACGACAAGTTCAATGTCCTTTTTGTTTTGTTCGGTTTGAATTTCCAGTGTTAAGATTCAATGGATTGGCGTATAGGCGTTTCTTCAAGAGAAATGGCTGGAGAGTGATTTTTTCTGCTTAAGGAATTCTGGCATTGAGAGCGAAACTCAATACATGAGAAAAAGGTGCTTTCTCCATCCCATAAGTTTTTATGCAGTTATCAAAGAAATTATATTGTCTTACCGCAAATGCGGTATGTAGGGTAGAACTCTGATTACATTTAACAGAATCCACCAAAGGGCTACATGTCATGGACTGAATGAATTCCCTTGATTTTTAGCTCATGTGGCGCTTGTCCACATCTAGTCAATGACTCAATTGTGCCATTTCACATGTTGCATGTGTCATGTGGACTAATGGGTATGAATGCCCATTGCCCAGTCAATGACTAGATTGTGCCATTTTACATGGGACATGTTGACCATGGGTATATTTTTGGGTCCTTGAAATAAATTTTTTTCAACCACCAGTAGTTCTACTTCTAGGGCATAATGTTTTCACTTAACTGTAGTGACTGCTTTGTCATGGCAGAAAAATTGTGGAGCATATTTTTCTATTAAAGGCGAATGAAGATGTATTTGATGAAGAGGAGAAAGACATGCTGGATTATCTCTATACTGCCCAGTATCTAATGGGTGGAATAGTTGCAATATCACTAGGTGAGATATTTATTTCTATTCAGATCCATGCACATGCTCTTGTCATCTCTATTCTCTATACATTATTAAATTCCAAAATCAAATATGAAAGGAGATCCTTATTATTTACATTTTGTGTTTAACAGTGCATCCTCTAGGATAGTTGTGTGCGTGCGGTGCGAATGGGTGGGTGGGTGGGCCTTCTTGCACTCATGGGTTCAGTTACAACTAATTACAATTAATGGGTGTTTGTGAAACAATAGTTAAAATAAAATGATGATATGCAAGTTTTCACATACGATGGGCCAATGAATTGATAATTTTAATAAATGAATAAAATTTGATGATATCAATTAGTATTGGATGAATCATTACCAACCACCACCACATTGAAGTTCTTTTTTGCATATATTGGTGAACTAGTTATATGACAACATTTTGCATGTACTGTCAAAGCATGGACAAAATAGGTCAAAATTCACAGTAGCACGGATAATATGCAGTTTTAATCATATGATACTTGCTGGTGCATATCAATCTTGAAGCTGCACAAAATAGGTCAAAATTCAAAGCGACATCGGCAATTTGCAGTGCTGTCATATGATACTTGCATCAGTCTTGAAGCCAACCATTGCAAACTCTGCTGTGGATATTTTAAATGTGATAATCAATTCATTATTTTGAAGTCAAGACATTTAGTGTACTAATATCATAATCCTCTTTTGAAGAACACCTTTCCTAAGAAACCACAAAAGGATTGAAAAAGAAACTGTGAGGGGTTTTATATCAGAGGACTAAGATTATTCTGTGTTGCCTTTGCCTTTGGAACTTCCACAAAACAAGTCAAAATGATTCTCCGTTCATGTAGATATTTGTTATGAGCATTGCCATATAACTTGTAAATGGATAGATGCAAACAACACGTGATTTGTTATGCACATAATTTTAAAATCTTATAATTTACAATAGCTTATATCCAAAAAAGGTATTACTGGTTACAGAAATGGGAAGTGAGAATTATAGGTTTTTTATTGGTTGGTTTGTCAGTACTAGGAAAAATGGATTTGGAATCTATTAAATGATAAGAGTAGCTTTTATGATTTTTTAATAAGGTTCAAATTTTTAAAAATGTCAGCTCCCTGCACCCTTTGGCCAGCGGCCAACCTGAACTCTTTCCCCAGCGGCCAACCTGAACACCCCTCGTTCCCTGCCCGCAGCCAGTCCTCCTCCCCGGCTGCGCTACAGCTCCTCCACCTGAACCTGCACAACCTGAACCAGCCACCTGAAACCAGCTCCCCTGACCCCAGCCACTGCCCCTTCCACCTGCACTGATCTCAGCCTGCACTGCCCCTGTCTAGCCACCTGTACTGCTCCTCCACCTGCGCTGCCCAGCCACCTAATTTCAGCTAAAACGCCACCTGATTTCAGCTGAAACCCCCACCTGATTTAAGCTGAAACCCCCACTTGATTCCATCTGAAACCCCACCTGATTTCAGCCTGAATTATCACCTGATTTCAGCAAAAAAAAAAAAAAAAAAACCCACTTGATTTAGATAATAGAACAAGAGAAATTATACAATCAATGCAATTCTTGATCTTTTGTACAAGCACTGTCTCTTCTAGTCCAAAAACTAGATGGCTAGGTTGACCCACGTGAGTTCATTTATTCTCTCTCTCTCTCTCTCTCTCTCTCTCTCTCTCTCTCTCTCTCTCTCTCTCTCATTTTGTTCCCATTTTGATTCTGATCATTAACCAATTCTGATGTAGGATACTTAGTACCTCAAATGAAGAAGTGTGACCAGTAGCAAGATAACAAACTGGCATGATTGTCCTTAATGAAGCTCAAATGACTATGTCTATACCAAGGTCCAAATTATTTCACCCTCATTCATAGAATTCTGTCATAGCAAAAGGAACTTGAATTGAAGTGTTGTGCTTAACTTTATTGCATATGGCCTCATATACTTTATGCATGTGCAGGTTTCGGCCAAAGATCTTGAATTGAACCTTTAAGAAGATCTGTCGGAATGAAATATGCGAAGAATATCACTTGGAGTCTTTGCAGGGTGTTATCTTTTAAGATTCACTGTGATCATTTGGAGTGCTACCCCATTCACGATGTTATCACTTTAGATACATTTGTATTTGTTGGATTTTGTTGGATATGTTGCCAAGCCTAAATTAAGTCGTATGATTACTGATTGTTGTAGGTTATTATGTCCTAACATGTAGACAACACTCTATTTGGTGACTCTTTGTTGTTGCTTCGTATTTAAGTAGGCGGTTGGAAGACATGGTTGCAATTTAGTTGTTGTTTGATTCAAAATTTTCTTTGGAGGATGTATATTTGCTCTTTGTAGCATGAATAACATTGTGAATTCTCAATTGATAAGGCCATGTTGATTTTTTTGTTGTCTGACCAATAGCAATTTTATCTATCAGTGGGGTGAGTACAAACTACAAAGGGTGACATAAAAATAACCATGGACTGTTTGGGGAAGCAAGGTTTCTGCATGTTTGTGTTAACCGGGCTGAAAATGTGCCCGATTTGAAAACATCACAAACGTGATCGTAATTAACTTAAAAATAGCAGATTTTAAGTTCATAGTATGGACATGGAAATCCCCAAATCTCAGCTAAAAAATCCCTCAGGAAGTGGGCCAACAAGTGCCCTAAATAGGGGTACTCAGCCATGTTTCTGCATGTTTATGTTAACCGGGTTGAAAAAATGCCCGAGTTGAAAACATCGCAACCGTGATCGTAATTAACTAAAAAATAGTAGATTTTAAGTTCATAGTATGGACTTGGAAATCCCCAAATCTCAGCAAAAAAAAAAACCTCAGGAAGTGGGCCAACAAGTGCTTTAAACATGGGTACTCAGCCATGTTTCTTCATGTTTGTGTTAACCGGGTTAAAAAAGTGCCCGAGTTGAAAACATCGCAAATGTGATCATAATTATCTAAAAAATAACAGATTTTAAGTTCATAGTATGGACTTGGAAATCCCCATATCTCATCAAAAAAAAAAAACCCTCGGGAAGTGGGCCAACAAGTGCCCTAAACAGGGGTACTCAGCCATGTTTCTGCATGTTTGTGTTAACCGGGTTGAAAAGTGCCCGAGTTGAAAACATCGCAAACGAGATCGTAATTAAGTGAAAATAGCAGATTTTAAGTTCATGATATGGTCTTGGAAATCCCCAAATCTCAGTAAAAAAACCCTCAGGAAGTGGGCCAACAAGTGCCCTAAACAGGGGTACTCAGCCATGTTTCTGCATGTTTGTGTTAATCGGGTTGAAAAAGTGCCTGAGTTGAAAACATCGCAAACGTGATGGTAATTATGTGAAAAATATTAGATTTTAAGTTCATGATATGGTCTTGGAAATCCCCTAATCTCAGAAAAAAAAAACTTCGGGAAGTGGGCTAAAAAGTGTCCTAAACAGGGGTACTCAGCAAGGTTTTTGCAGATTTTCTTAACAGATTTGCAAAAGAGCGCGGTTTGAAACGCAGGCAACCGTGATCGCAAATCAAGACTGATTTGGACCATGAAGGTTCTGACTGATTTGCATAATCTTTTTTAGCAATATGTGGGTCTATTTTCTTCTTACTTTTGATTTTTACTTTGGTTTTTTGTGAGTGCAGGTAATTCAGTTTACACTCATAACAGAGTATTCTGAGTTGCCTGTGAGAGTTGTTTTATTCTTTGCCATAACCAATCACTGGTAAAATAGAGTTTCAAGGATCCAATGGTGCCTCTGTGTTTTAGCAAGAAAGTTTCAAAGCTGTCCTGCTTTATCCAGTTCAAAACCTAGCCAGGTTAAGTGAATGTATTTGTAGAATGGTTGATTATATGTTATGTTGTTTGCTTGAGCAGGGCTTTGAGTGAAATAGAGGTTGTAAAATCAGTAACTCACCGGCGTAATCCCATTTCCAATTTTCTCAATTTCCAAAAACCTAGACAGGAGGCTGTGGCACAGTGGAAAGCACTCACTATTACAGCGTTATGGATTCAATCACAGTACCAATCAAATAAAAAGGAGGGGGGATAGCAATGGTAATGTCAAGATAATTAAACAGGAACTAAAACAAGCCTGCGTCAGATCCAACCTGGATTGGATAGGACTCAGCTCACTTGCATATGCAATGCAATGCACCCCTCTAGCTTTTCAATTAATCAAACTGTCCCCAAACAAATAACATGAAGCTATGACCTTTAATCTAATAGAAAACTCTTGCATCTCTCTATGGGTTCTTTTTTTGGAACAAATCCAGCAAAAACCTCAGCAGTGCATGGAGTCAGGTTGTAAACAAGATAAAAATGAGGATATCTGATCCGACAATGTCGAATTTGTATGGTATCATAAAAGCTAAAGGCATCCAAAAAGCTTACATAAAGTCACAAAAGATTACACCCAAGAGGGAAGAACCTTTTGAGCCTCAGCATTTTGAAGTAAAGATAAGAAGAGTGGAAAAGGAAAATTCCAAGGATCTTGTGGAACAAGACTTGTAGCCTCCATTCCAATAACAAGGAAATTTTTTTTTTTTTTTTTGAAGGACAGAGAAAAGCAGCCCTGCAGCTGTAACTTTCACTAGGAAAATTATTATAAAGAAATTTCTAGGATATGATACACCATAATCCAAGGAGATACTCTATTATATCATGCACCCATGATTCAAAGAATATTCCTTCTCATTCAGTTCTTTGCAAGACTAGTCCACACTCCCACTCGAATTGTAGCATATGGACCAACCAATATCCATTTGTGAACTAGGAATTGATAACAATCTCTAGTCAAAGCATTGGTGAAAATGCTTACAAGCTACAAATCTGAAAGTAAGTATGGAAGAGTGATGTCTTTTTTGTCAAATTGGCCTACGAAGGAATGACAGTCCACCAATATTCACAAGCTACAAATCTGAAAGTATGGGTTGGAAACTAGGTCGCTTCCAATATTCCCAACTTCACATTCAGCTCTAAAGGGTCTGCCAATTGTTTTGACATCATCCAAATGAGCCAAACCAGAGATAGCAGGTCTACTTATCCTGATTAACGAAATAGACAAAAACAATAAAAAGTTCGGTTAAAAAAGAACTAGGAGTTTCGAGGTGTTTTATGTAGGAAAACTAAGGGTGTTTCAATTAGATTAGTTTGATACAGGTAGGAGATGGAAGGATTTTGTTATAAATAGATCAGTCTGCTGCAGTAACAGTACATTAATTCAGGTTTCTTCAATAATATTTACAGAAATTTCTAGTTCTTTATTGGTTTTGTTTCTGTTTTGTTGAGAAAGGCTATTAACGGGCTTCATTTCAACAATGCTGTACTGAATTAAGTTGTTTTGCTCCAATTTACCATTAGACCATCTGCCCCTCTTCATTACCATTTTTGCTGACCCATAATTCTGCTATCTCTTAGTTGAAACCCAGCATATAACTTGGTTGAAGCTCTACAACAACATCTGTTGCTTTGATAAGGTTATGTCCCTTCTCCTCGATCAGTAGTTCTTTCTTCTGTTTTATGAAATCTAGACGGTTTCTTTTATTCTAGTTTTGGGAATTTGTTAGTATTGCTATTTGAGTGTTGGAATGATGCTTATACATCTGCAATGCTCTTGAACTAACTGTTGGTCAATTTGATAATTGCCTTGTGGGGTGTTTGTGAGAAAAGAATTCTTATGATTGATTGTGAGACTATAAAGAGGAGAAGTCATGTTAGTTTATCAACAGACAATCATCGTTATCAAGGATAATAGGAACCAATACTAGGGAACTCGTGGCCCAGGTGTAGAATCTGCGAGCGGCAAACTATACCTATTATGAAAATGCATTTCTAAGCCAAATACGTGAGCCTTTCTCATTGTTTATGCACCCCATTATAAAGTCATTGTCATTTTATTGTTGGAGACAAAAAATGGGCGTAAAACCAATAAATAATTGTTACGATATCGTTATCAGAAAATTTTGAAAACTAGATTTTGAGTGAAATCGTGATTCTTTCTTATTGTTTATGCATCTCAATATAAATAAACCATTATTTTCTTGTTGGACACAAAAAATGGATGAAGAAACTATAAATGATGGTAACGATATCGTTATCAAAAAATAATGTCGGGCACAAAATCCAGGTTCATATGCGTAGGAATTCAAGTTCCTAAAGATTTACCCCCCCCCCCCCCCCCTAAAAACCATCTATAGATCATCCCATCTGCAATTATAAAATATTTTCAACTTATGTTTGTTGCTATTCTTAACCTTACTTATGGGATCTATGAATTGATTGGGTTCATCGTTAATGCTGCATTGCTAAAATGTTTTTATGTTTGTTGCACCCATCATTTCTTTGTAATTTTGTACTGTAACGCTCCACCTTTTTTTACTAATCTGAAAGCCTAAAGTTATGTGTAGGGTACTTGATTGATTGGTGCTAACAAAAGAAGATGACAAGTACCATTGACCCTTTGCCTTTCTTTTCGCATTAAACACAATTTACTATTATTTCATTTTCAATTCCTATATATCATATTTGACCTCTTTTTTTTTTGTGATTGGAGGCCAGAGTCTGAGAGCTTCTTGGATAAAGGCACGGGTCTAGTTCCTTCAAAGTGGAAAGGAATCTGTCAGAATAACACCGAAGCTGGAGTTAGTTACAATGTTTTTTTGTAAAACAAAATAGTGGGCACTTGCATCTGAAACTTCTAATCCATAACAAGCAATAGGACATTTCCAAACAAATTGGTGTTAAGAGATAAGTTGTTATATTACAACCACCACCACCATCATTACCAAACCTTTATCCCATCTATATGTGGTCAGCAAATAAGTTGTTATTACCAAACCTTTATCCCATCTATTCTTCATATTTTTTTGTCAAGTTCTTTGTTTTTCTTTTTATTTATAGTGTTTTAAAATTTGTCGTAGAGTAGTGACTTTTATTTAGATCTGACTGTTACGATTAGTCTATGTGGACTATATTTGGTACATTTTTTTTGTTATTTAAAGTCTCTCACACATCCATTATTTTTTCTTACCACAGCTACTTCTATCTAATCCTGGACTAATGGTGATCCATAAGCTGCATCAATCAAAGTTTGCAGGCTTTGAGAGGCCATGACAAAATCTTTCTTATGATTGGAGACGTTATCATGACATTGGTCAACAAAGAGGAAGGTGGGGGCATCGTTGTTCACCAGAGGGCACCGGAGAAGAGGCCAGGCGTTTTTTAATCTATTTCTGTTGGTGGCAAAAGTTGTTTCAGATGTTGTTTTATTACATAGACCAGTCTGCTGCAATTGCAGCAATCGGCTATTACCCTTGTAATTTGCAGTTAGTTTTCAGTTTTATGTTTTCTTCTTATAAATTCAGTCAGTTTGAGGTCACCTAAGCACTAACCCACAAATCATGTATCTTGCACCCACAATGGCCATGACATTCGATTCCATGTAATACAAATGTGAGAAATTGAATCAAATAATAAAGATTTATGCCTTTTCTCATATTTTTTCGATAAGTGAATTGGATTTTTGTAAATCCCACTACCTTGTTTATGACCTTTCTATACTAAGATTGTGTGATGCTTGGTTTGAGACAAAAAACCAAAAGTTCATGGATTGTTTTTCCTCAACTAGTTCAAAATATGGTTCGTAAGCCAAAATTCATTTGCGTGTGGCCATTATAGCCTAAGCTTGTGTTATGCATGGTTTGCATGCCAAAATTTGTATATTCAAGGTTTAGAGCTAGACTTGTCCAAAATACATGTTTTAGGCCAATATTCACTTGGTTATGGATTTTTTAGAAATGAGTTGTGAGAAGAATTGGTTTTAGGCCAAAATTCACTAGTTTTGGGTTGCCTAAAATTGGACACAGTTCATAGCTTCAGCCACTAAATTATTACTAAAGGGTCGAAGTGGCATAAAACGAGTTTGAACCATTGGGCTCTTTGGAAATGGCCCGTCATGCATAGGCCTTGAAGGTTCGAACCCTCAAAGCCAGGGTTCGAACCATTGGGTTTTCTGGAATTTGGCCCAGGAAGGGCAAATTTTGAAGGTTCGAACCCTCACTTTAAGGGTTAGAACCTTTGTGCTCTCCGGAAAATGGCTCCGGAGGGGCAATAATTAAAGGTTCGAACCCTTAGAGTTAGGGTTCGAACCATCGGGCTCACAGGAATTTGGCCTAGAAAAGGGCAGGCTCCAAAGGTTCGAACCCTCTCTTTGACAGGTCGAACCTTTGTGCTCTCTGGAAAATGGCTCTGGAAGGGCAACAAGAGCAGGTTTGAACCCTCAAAGCGAGGGTTCGAACCTTTGTAGCTTGATGGTTCGAAGATCACATTTTTATCAATCTGAGCAGCATCCAAGAGTCTTTCCCATTGTTTAAATATCACATTTTAAAATCGAGGCCATCAACTTGCTGGATAATAAATTTGAGACTGAAAACTCTAAAGGACGGTAACGATTTCGTTATTGGACTATAACCTCCATGAGCCTTTTTCCTTATTTATGTATCTCAATATATAGTTAGTGCCAATCTCGTTGCTGAATGGTAAAAAGAGGGAAAAAAAGTTTAAAGTATTGAAACGATATCGTTATAAAAAAAATGAAGAAATCACAAATCCGGGTGAAATTCATGAGCCTTTTCATTGTTTATGTATCTCAATATATAGTCAGGGCCTATCTCGTTGAAAACTCTAAACGATCGTAACGATATCGTTATCAAAAAATTGAGAAACGTTAGACATTATTCATATCCTCTAGTTATTGAGGATACATCCAAAATATAAATCAAAATATGTTCCCCCCTGGTAAGTTTTTTCAACATTTCAAATCTAAACAACGATGTGGACAAGTTGAAGTTATATCTCATCCAAAAAAAGGGAAAAATGATGATTCATCCTCTTGGAGGTGGATCTCTACATGTCTGTCATTATGACCACGCTTCTTGCAATTGGAGCATGTTACTTGTTACTTCATTCTGTCCTCTATTCATATCAGATTTTTTTCGGTCTTCCAGGCTGTCTGCTAGCGAAAAAGAAGATGAGGATTCTTCTGAATAATAGAGTGAAAATGTTATTCTTTACAAATTACAAAGTACAATAATGGTTCCAGACTTTGTGCCACCAGACAAAAAGGTCAAAAGAAAAAAGAAAAAGAAAAGAGCGCATAGGAATTCAAGAACGTTACAATCCCTTTATATGACATTTCATAACCTCACCGTCAACATGACTAAGAATCACTTCTATGAACAAAAAGAACCATTCAAAGGTGATGTCAGCCGGTTTTACAGAAAGACATTGTAATTAACTCCAGCTTCGGTGTTATTCCGATAGATTGCTTTCCACTTTGAAGGAACTAGACCCATGCCTTCATCCAAGAAGCTCTCAGACTCTGGCTTCCAATCACAAAAAAAAAAAAAAAAAAAGACTCAAATATCATATATAGGAATTGAAAATGAAATAATAGTAAATTGTGTTTAATGCGAAAAAGAAAGGCAAAAGGTCAATGGTACTTGTCATCTTCTTTTGTTAGCACCAATCAATCAAGTACCCCACACATAACTTTAGGCTTTCAGATTAGTAAAAAAAGGTGGAGCGTTACAGTACAAAATTACAAAGAAATGATGGGTGCAACAAACATAAAAACATTTTAGCAGTGCAGCATTAACGATGAACCCAATCAATTCATAGATCCCATAAGTAAGGTTAAGAATGGCAACAAACATAAGAAAAAAACATTTTATAATTGCAAATGAGATGATCTATAGATGGTTTTTAGGGGGGGGGGGGATCTTTAAGAACTTGAATTCCTACTCATATGAACCTGAATTTTGTGCCCGACATTGTTTTTTTATAACGATATCGTTACCATCATTTATAGTTTCTTCATCCATTTTTTGTTTCCAACAAGAAAATGATGGTGACTTTATATTGAGATGCATAAAAAATAAGAAAGACTCATGATTTCACTCAAAATCTAGTTTTTAAATTTTTCTGATAATGATATCGTTACAATTATTTATAGGTTCTTTGCCCATTTTTTGTCTCCAACAACAAAATGACAATGACTTTATAATGGGGTGCATAAACAATGAGAAAGGCTCACGGATTTGGCTTAGAAATGCATTTTCCTAATAGGTATAGTTTGCCGCTCGCAGATTCTACACTTGGGTCACGAGTTCCCTAGTATTGGTTCCAGTTCTCCTTGATAATGATGATTGTCAGTTGAAAAACTAACATGACTTCTCCTCTTTATAGTCTCACGATCAATCATAAGACTGACATCCCTAAATTTTCTTTTTTCCACATCATGTTCTTTTTAAATATGTTCAACTCATATGCCCTATAGAATTTCATTTTTCCTTCTGTTCAACTTCATCCATAAACACAACAATGATGTCATCCAGGCCTTCATGGTCCAAATCAGTCTTGACTTGCAATCAATGTAACAAATGGGTAAGAATCTAGATGGGTAACATATGGGTAACAAATGCAACAATGCGTGGTCATAATAGACAGACATGTAGAGATCTACCTCCAAGAGGATGAATCATCATTTTCCTCTTTTTTTGGATGAGTTATAACTTCAACTTGTCCACATCGCTGTTTAGATTTGAAATGTTGAAAATACTTACCAGGGGGGGAACATATTTTGATTTATATTTTGGATGTATCCTCAATAACTAAAAGAGAACATAATTTGTATATTTTGATGCATCCTCAATAATTAGAGAATAACTTATTTTGAATATGGTATGGGTTATTCTGCTTTAATGTATAGGAGCTCCCTTTACAGCAGATTCTCTTTCAAGGCCTTAACATCGCAAACGTGCTTGAAGGTTTGAAAAGCCCAATGTATTGTTTAAGGGTCCCAAATCAAATCAACATTATGACAACCAGTAGTGATTTCTAAAGTTTCTGATAACGATATCATTACGATCGTTTAGAGTTTTCAACGAGATTAGCCCTGCCTATATATTGAGATACATAAACAATGAAAAGGCTCACGAATTTCACCTAGATTAGTGATTTCTATTTTTTTTTTTTTTTATAATGATATTGTTACAATACTTTAGACTTTTTTTACTCTTTTTCCCGTTATGCAACGAGATTGGCCCTGACTATATATTGAGATACATAAAAAAAAAAAAAGGCTCACGAAGGTTATATTCCAATAACGAAATCGTTACCATCCTTTAGAGTTTTCAGTCTCAAATTTATTATCCAGCAAGTTGATGGCCTCAATTTTAAAATGTGATCCTTAAACAATGGGAAAGACTCATGGATGCTGCTCAGATTGATAGAATCAGTATATTCATGAAGGTTTCATGATGAGGATATAAACCCGATGGCTTCGATGTCCCTATTAGTGATGCTTAAAGAGACTTCAAGTAGGAAGATTCATAATCTAAGTGCATTATACAATAAATTTAGAGTTTTTATTTTTATTTTTTTCCTTTTCTGTCACAATATCACCTTTGAACCTTCGGGCTCTCTGGGATTTGGCCTAGGAAGGCAGTCAGGTGAAGGTTCGAACCCTCGTTGTGAGGGTTCGAACCTTCGGGCTCTCTGGGTTTTGGCCCAGGAAGGCAGTCAGGTGAAGGTTTAACCCTCACAACAAGGGTTCGAACCTTCGGGTTCTCTGGAATTTGGCCTAGGAAGGCAGTGAGGTGAAGGTTCGAACCCTCACAACGAGGGTTCGAACCTTCGGGCTCTCTGAGATTTGGCCCAGGAAGGCAATCAAGTGAAGGTTCGAACCCTCACAACGAGGGTTCGAACCTTCGGGCTCTCTGGGATTTAGCCCAGGAAGGCACTCAGGTGAAGGTTCGAACCCTCACAATGAGGGTTCGAACCTTCAGGCTCCCTGAAATTTGGCCCAGGAAGGCAGTCAGGTTATGAGGGTTCGAACCTTCGGGCTCTCTGGAATTTAGCCCATTGAGGTAGTAACTTGAAGGCTCGAACCCTCAAAACGAGGGTTCGAACCTTCGTTGTCTCTGGAATTTGGCCCAGGGAGGTAGTAACTAGAAGGTTCGAACCCTCACACCAAGGGTTCGAACCTTCTTTGTCTCTGAAATTTGGCCCAGGGAGGTTCGAAGTTGAAGGTTCGAACCCTTTTAATGAGGGTTCGAACCTTCTTTGTCTGGAATTTGGCCCAGTGAGGATTGAAATTAAAGGTTCTAACCCAATTGATGATTTTGTGTTTTTTTTTAATCTAGCTAGATTTTGGCCCATGGAAGGGAGGATTGTCACTCTTACTTCTCTTGCACACTAGAAAAAAAAAACACTTAAGGCAATAACCTGGTGTGCAAGGCATGGAATATGTCACATTTGCACATAGCAATCAACTCAAGAACATTTTCCTAATCTTAATGTTGTAGCTAGCCCATAATGTTGCTAGATTCGGTAACAGGTCTGTGAAGGCTATGGTATAGACTTGTCCTTTTAAAAAAATGGCTATGGTATAAATCTAAAACCTATATTCCATTCCCCTCATTCCATTTCATCCTGTAATGTAAAAACTTGTAACAATGGCCATTCAATTCCATTATGTTCCATTTCTACAACATTAAATTTCATACATTAATTCTAAATCATGACACGACAATTGAATACAAAGTGTTATATCCAGTCCAACATACAACCCATTCATTACGTCCACAATGCGCGCATACGGCATACATTCCAGATATTTACTGAACTCCACAATGTGCATTTATTCCATTCCATAGCCTTCCCATTTCAGTACATTACATTCCATTCATTTATTTCCAATCCAAAATGAATACAACCTGGGGACAACGTAAGACGGTTACATTAAATTCACAACACTAAATCTCAGTGTGTACATTCATGTGGAAAAAAGAGAGAGGCCTCTCAACATTTTTTATCACGAAAATGAGTTCTCTTCATACTCCGGTACTTTCTAGCCATTTAGCTTCCATTGCCTAGCATAAATGTCAACTACAATCTTTTGCTTGCAGTACCACATGACTGGCTTCTGTGAAGGTCAACGGTTGACACTTATGGGTTGCAATCGGCAAATGCCATCACGAATATGCCACAGTCACATCTGCACATTTATAGAATGTTTTTCAGACATACATAAGAAATAAATGATAGAATCAAAACTTAGGCATGATTCCAAAATAGATGAGATTCATCTTCATATTAAGATCCAGTCAAAATAACAACAATCATTTTGTAATTCCTCTTACGTGCATTTGAAACAATAGTCCATCATATCAGAACACTTCATGGGGGAGAGAATAAGAAACTATTTAACACAGATAATGGAAAAATTGATGGCTACTTCCATATATATCAGTTAACACTTCACTCAAAAGAAACCCAAAATCAAGTAATATAATAAAGAGAGCCATCACCTTTTTTTATTTCAAGCCATTCTAACAGAAAACAAGTATAGTCCAAAGGTCTGGACTGAGCAAGGAAACTAGATACGGTAGTGATGAGCAAGGGATTTAGATGATCTAATCCCCACTGAGCAAAGGGATTTTTCAATGACATAATGATGAGCAAGAAAATTAGATTATCCAGTGTTGCTGGTCGAAGGGTAACCCACCTCTGAATGCATGAAATAGTAATTTTGAAATGTTATTTATAATGAAAAAGACCCAGGACCCTGCTTTGGTGGGACCCGCACTGGGTAATGACCTTTTTTATTTAAAAGGAAAAAGAAGGCCCAAACACAGGTTTGGACTGAGCAAGGAAATAGAAGATACAAAGGTCTGGACTGAGCAAGGAAATTAGATGCTCCAATGATGATAGGCCAAGGGTAGCTCCTGATTGCATTACATAGGTACTTTCAAGTTTCAACTGTTATTGAGGTAAATGAATTGCTTCAACAACATAGGTATGAGTTTTTTTTTTTTTTTTTTGGGTAGAGCAAAGGTCTGAGTTATGACACATTAATAAGTAGAAAAAACCATGAAATTAATACTGCTAATATACGTTGATAAGGTCATATGCACGGAAAGGTTGGGGTTTCCTAACATGAGTTTACACGTGTAAAGTTTGGTTCAACTTGGACACAGAACAATGTCAGGAAATAGTAACGAGCATTGAACTGCAAATTAGCAAATCAGAACAATCAAGCTGTTGCTATTAGTTTAAAGGTTCAAGATCGATGGACACCTATTTAAGGTTTAAGATTATTTGAGACATTACTAATCTGAGAGCCTGACAAGATCAACATGAGAAAGTAACAAAGTGACTCTTTGCTTCATTTTCGAATATTTTTTTTTTATGGTTCATTTTCGAGTATATGCTCTCTTACTACCATTTACATCATGTTTTTGCACATGAAAGGTTGAATATACTAGCAGTGGTTATAAACATGAAAGGTTGGATATACTAACGGTGGTTAACATGTAATGTACATTTTTGTTTTCTGAGAGAGAGAGAGAGAGAGAGGACTCCATGAAGAAGTTTTTAGGTTGTATTTTTTCTGTTACCAGTCAATCACAGTGTATAGACTGTATATTCATAGATGCAACGGTTCAAGAAGTTACCACCACTTAGAATATATATTGGAAACAAATGGTTGAAGCACACATTGATAACTGCCATTCGTTGTTAGATTCATCAGAAGTTCACAGCTGTATGCCAAGAAAAGAGTTGTCATCACCAAGATCAATGGTGACCTTTTCTCTAACCTAGTGCAGAATTGAAGCTACAGTGCAGATATCATTTTTTATGTTTACCACCACAGTTCATGTGTCCAGCTAAATCAAAACAACAGAATTGGTTATGATGGACATGCCATAAATATTATGTCAATTTTCAGGCACATCATGCTTAAAACCCTGTCTCCATTTAGTACCAGTGAACATGTTTATATAATAAAGAGACTCTTTTGCTGCTCTGTGCTTGACCCTTCCACTCTTGCAACCAAATTAAAAACATTTATCCCACTGCTGTCTCTAATATTTTAATCCTTGATATCTAAGATACTTATAGCATGGAAAACACGGTTTCATCTGTCTCATGTTTACTGGGACACATCGTTTAGTCCAAGTAAACTAAAATAGAAAAATGATTTTGGAACAACTCAGCGCATCCTTACCTCTATTCCAAGGACTCTACAGACTCCATACATGTGGTATAAGCCACACACTATTTCCTTAATCATTGTGTTAAGCCCTGGGCATAGGCCATCACATGTTACGATACATGCATGCACCTCATCTGACTCAAAATACACCTGAAAAAAAATAAATTCAAGAAGACGTGATTAACGTTTAGAGAGTGCTATAACTATAAGACTCCAATCGCACTCCTCTGGCATAAACATACACATCTTCTGACAGGGTCCAGCACTTCGGAAGTGCGTACCCCTAGGGCTATCTTTATGAACAACAATCTACAAACAGGTAAATGACTTGATAAGTGAATCTTGCTTGCTAATGTAAGAAAATGTACATCTTGGGACATTGTGTACTGCGCCAAACAATGAAGAGAGAACATAAACCTAAACCTAAATATAAAACATCTATTAAAAACAAAAAACAAAACAAGTATAAACCATACCCACCTTTTGAGCAACGGTGTCATCCACATTAACAAAATATTGCCTCGAAAAATAGAACTAGACAAATCATGCATCAATAAGATCATTAACTAGAGAACAGAAACATATTTTACCAAATATAGCTATGAAAATCAGCTTCTAAACTAAATTAACTTACTTGACAACTGAATATGCTGGGTTATGCTGCAAAGGATTTGGATAGGTCTGCCAAAAAGCAAATGTAGTGAAAGCCATCAGGTAGAAAGAAAATTTGATGATAAATATGTTCATAATGATTGGTTTAAATATGTGAAAAAACAAAAGATCCGGAAATCATAAGCAATTCACTGTCGATCATCAAATGCCTTCACTTTAATCGCAGCCGAATACATCTACCTTTCCTAAATAAAAATGACTAAGTTGAGATATTTCATCCCATGAATGAAATTGGAGGATAGAAATTGAAAAAAAAAATCGCTTGGTAAGTTTAGATCTCCCTCACATTACACGCCGTGTCCAGAATATTCTTTTAGTGCTCCACTGGTCATGGTCCACAGATTAAAATTGCACTGATTAAAAAAATCCAAGTCATCCAATTACTGAACCTCTGCTTGTTAAATGTAAAACATTGGACTTTTTTTAACCATCTTCATGGAGCCCTAGGGGGAAGCATCAAGTTGTTAACTAAGCAGGATTTCTGAATTGGTGGTCAACCACAGAAGTCTCACCAGATGAATTCACAAAGCACTGCCAGAAAGCTCCATCTTCCTTAATGCATCTTTCTGAATCAACTAAGAACTCTATCTACTGTGGAGGTTTCATAAACTACATCAAAAGATTATCTCACCAGCTACCTGGCCCTTTTGCTATATTTCCCCACCATATGTCAAGTCTCATAAACAATTATAAGGTTGGCAGTTTATGAGCAGTAGGCCATAAAAAGTAAGCAAAACAAAAAATTGAGTCTACTTTAGTTAGAAAATAGCACTTGATCTACACTGCATTGCAAGAAAAAGGATAGAATTGATACCAAACAAGCCTTTTTGGGAGCATATATAGAGATAGATTCTGTTTAAAACAACAATCACAATCACGGATTATAGGTCAACTTGATGGCTAAAACCCTACTTCTCTACTGCAACTTGATGGCTAAAACCCTACTTCTCTACTGCAATTTGCGAGATTACAATACAATTTTACAGGACTTTGCATTTTATAAGATGCTATCTATAAAAACCTTAAATGGAAATATCAATAGTAACAAAAGAAAAAAAAAAAGGTCTAATCTCTTGGCATAGTTCCGCAACAAAATCATGAAAGCCATCAAATAAGCTGGAAAACTAAGTAACTCCCAATCTGAAAGATGCGAACTATTCTTAGCAGTAGGACTAACATCAGATCAAAGGAACTATGACAAGGAAGAAGATCTGATGATTGATGAATGTGTAACCTCCATGTCTTTCCAAATCTACCAAAAAAGAAAAGAAAAGAAATCAAATTCCTAATCACCACAACCAGGCCAACGCTCTTCTAACATTTTGAAAAAACCATCGACAGACTCCGATTCACCTATAGAAACCTCAGTCTCAAACAAGATCAATTGAAAATTTACTTTCATCCGACCACTACTCCAAAGATCCATCTCATTTCATTCCCAAGCCATCAACAAACCCCAAAAAGACTGGACAAAAAAGAAAAAGTACCAGAAGATTAGAGGTAAAAATAAAAAAAACACAAAACCTCTTCAAGATCCATCTCATTTCATTCCCAAGCCATCAACAAACCCTAAAAAAACACTACAAGAAAAGAAAAACTACAAGAAGATTGGAGGAAAAAATCAGAAAAAACGCAAAACCTCTTCAAGAGCGCATCCGATTGAGATTTCTCTGAAAATCCAATCCTTTTTAGTAAAAAAATGAATAAACAAGTACAGATCCGTCCAATCATTACATCAAGATCTCCATTTCACTCCAAGCCAATCAAAAAGGTATTAAAGAAAAAAACAACTTACAGGCAGATCAGGAATGAAATCAGACAAGTGAGGAACATCTTCGAGAACGTATCCTGCATCACCAGGTACGATCTTCACATGATCGGTCCCCGAAAATTCCATCTCTGTTGAAGATCTGATCTTGCAATCAGTAGAAACCCCAGCGGAAGAAAGAGAGATTATTTCTTCTAATGAAGATGAAGTTGATTTGGTCGCAGAGAAGAAGAGCAAGGAACTGAGAGTTCTGACTGATGAGAGGAGAAGGGAAAAGAATAGGATACGAATCCATATTTATACGATTGAAATTTGGGACTATGTGGTATTGGTTTTCCACTGAAACAGCGGCAAATGGCGGGGGATTTCTTTCTTTCCTACACACACAGCTAATCCGATCCGAAAGAAAGAAGAAACACCCTCCCAAAAAAATACAAAAATAAAAAATCCTTGTCCCTGCTATTTCATCCCAACACCCCAATTTTCTCAAATACCCACTTCATGAGTTCCCAAAAAATCGTGACTCGGCTTTAACCCCACATGGAAATTTCAGATCCAACCCAATCCCAACAGAGATGCAGAACTACTTAAATGCATGTAAATCAAAGACAAGGGGAAGAAGATAACATCATAAGCTATTGAAAAAACAAAGAAAGATACGAAAACAACCAAGACCCAAATGTGAAATCGTGTCAATGAACCTAGAAAACAAATTCAGATGAGAAAAGAAGCTCACGGGATCGCTTGCAACGAGGCGAGACATCCGGTCCGAGACTTCGAACTCGTGTTGAGAACTGGCCCAAACGATCTTCATGGCTTCCACATGGAATTGGGCTTTGTTCCTTTCATCTGCACAGTGATCTACTTCCTCCATTGCCGCCGCCTTCTTCTTCTTCAAAATCCACCAAAAAAAATAAAGCAATTTGACCTGATATTTCTCTTTCCTACATGTAATATATGACGATGTCGTTCGAAACAAAAGAGGGAGTAAATGTATCAAAAAATCACCGTACGAACACTAAAATGATCATTTTGGTGTATTTCACACTAAATCTGTATAATACGAGTTTACAGACACTTTTTTTTGGTAAAAATCACTATTTAATAATGCGAAGCGTACCCATTTACTTTATGATCTTTGAACAGAATAGGTCTCCAAAATCAATAATCAACCTTGGCGGTTATGAATCTTCCTCCCTATGCCCTAAGTCTGATGACACGGAATTTTTATGAGTAAATACAGTATTTCTAGGGTAGAGAGGGGATCTAGCCATATATTTATATTGCCACATTGGCCCCTCCCATAAAAGGCAAACAATGGGCTCCTTAGGTCCACACTATTAACCGTCCAAAAACATAATATACCCAATAGATGTATACAAGCCCAGTCTATATAGATCACTTCTTTATTGGGCCTATCCGGTATGTCTCAACTTTAAACTTGAATTCAACCCGTTTAATTAAAACCAAAAATTCAATTAACATGCACGCTCAATTAAAAAATTCTAACATTCTCCCACTTGAGCAAACATTAATTGAAGTTACAATTTTAAAAACGACTCTCGGGTTGAAACTATAAAATCTGTATGTGGCCACATTTTGAAAAAACCAAGTAAAGTCAAGGGACAACACCTAAAACAATCCGGTCTAACAAGACAATCAATATCAAACCATGACTGTCATTTCATTATTAATCAATGTAAGACCACTCATGATCACAAATACTAATCTCCTTATCAACATGGATCATATGTGGCACTGTGGTGGGAAATAGCACTCCTTAATTAAGTGATCTCATAAATGTGCTACTCCTCTATCAGTCCTCAAATTCTCTTTAACTGTATGCTTATTTACTAAGCAAGATAATTTCAACAGTTTCCAGCGAACCTAATATGTCTTGCATATATATATCTCGAGAAAAAATTTTACGGTGCAAAACAAGACACTTGAGACTTTTCTTTATATTTGCATCATGAATACATATCCATCCATATATTACATATAAAATATCAAGAACACATATATTCATGCATAAATGGTATCAAAAGAAAACAACCAATAACCATCTATAAACTTTAACGACCATAGATAAACTGAAAGGTCTCAACATATAATAACTATTTCATAATGTAGGGAAAACAACTCCCACTAACCAAGTACATCAAAAGACTTAATAACATCCATGTTTAAAACATGACTATTAAAAACAATAGGTCTAAGTCCCTTGGTTAAGGGGTCCGCCATCATCTGTTCTGTATCAATGTGCTTAATGATGATATCACCTTTCCTCACCAAATCTCTAATTGACAGATACTTGATCTCGATGTGCTTAGACCCACTAGAAGTTTTGTTGTTCTTGGAGAAAAACACAGCTGCACTATTATCACAAAAAACCCTCAGTGGTCTAGCAATGGAACCAATCCCTTTAAGTTCTGAAATGAAGTTCTGCAGCCAAACAGCCTGAGTAGCAGCCCCAAAACAAGCTACAAACTCAACATACATAGTGGAAGAAGCTGTAACAGTCTATTTGACACTCTTCAAAGAAACAGCTCTTCCAGCAAGCATAAAAATATATTCTGAAGTATACTTCATGTCATCCACACATCCAGCAAAATCTGAATAGCCAACTACTTCAAGATCCTTAACCCTTCTGTATATGAGCATATAATCTTTCGTCCTCTACAAATGCTTCATTACTTTCTTTGCAGCTACCCGATGGTCCATGCTAGGGTTTGAAAGATACCTCCCAAGAACACTCACAATAAAATCTATATTCGGCCTAGTACATACATGTGCATATATGAGACTGCCAACTGCACTAGCATATGGTATGTTTTGCATGGATTTCGCTTCTATGTCGCTCTTAGGACTCTGATTTTTACTGAATTTGTCACCCTTGGTAACGAGAACATCCCTAAGTCTACAATCTTGCATATTAAACCTCTCAAGCACCCGATTAATGTATCCTTTCTAAGATAGCCCCAACACACCATGAGATCTATCACAAATAATCTCAATGCCTAAAACAAAAGAGGTCTCTCCAAGATCTTTCATGTCAAAGGTGTTGGACAACATCATCTTAGTCTCATGCAGAAGACCCAAATTGTTGCTTGCTAGCAGGATATCATCAACATATAGAACAAGGAAGATAAGATTCCTCCCACTAACCTTGAGATATATGCACTGATCAACTTTGTTCTCCATAAAACCTAAGGAAGTGAAAACCTCATCAAACTTCAAATACCATTGGCGCGACGCTTGCTTCAAGCCATAGATGGACTTATCCATTTTACACCATGTGCTCCTTGCCCTCTATCTCGAAGCCCTCAGGTTGCACCATATAAATCTCTTCGTTAAGGTCACCATTCAGAAAAGCAGTCTTGACATCCATCTGATGAAGCTCTAAGTCAAAATGAGCCACCAGAGCCATAATGATTCTAAATGAGTCCTTAGATTAAACAAAGAAAAATGTTTCATTAAAATCAATACCTTCCTTTTGAGTGAACCCCTTAGCAACCAATCTAGCCTTGAAACAATCAACCTGCCCCTTAGAGTCCTTCTGGGTTTTAAACATCCACTTGCAACCAATGGGCTTATAACCAGCTAGAAGATCAACGAGCTCCCAAACTTTATTATATGCCATGGATCGCATCTCATCTTTCATGGCATCCACCCACATGCTGGACTGGGGACTCGAAATAGCACTAGCATAGGTCACTAGATCCGTAACATCCCGACCCATAGCCTAAATTATTTTTAATTAATTGTGTGATTAGTTAGTAAGCTCGTTTAGAGTTAGCGAGTCGGATTTGACGTATGGATCACGCGTGAGAAGTCTTGAAGTTGGGTGCATCGGGTAGATCGCATCATTTCATGAACATTCGTCTTCTGTCGCGTTGCGATTCGACGCGTCGAAGAGGCCCGAATAATTACATTTGGCAAACTAGGGACTAAACTGGAATTTCCCATTTTCCTTAACCTAATATAAGCCCATCCCTCCTTTTCATTCGTTCTTCTTCCTTCTTGCCACTGTGCCGCCTCAACCTTCTTCCTCTTCACTGCTTCATTCACGTTGACGGCTGCCGGAGCTCCCGGCCATTTCACCGGCCAAGCATCATTTCTTCTTCCCCAAGCTCTCCTAAGCTCAACCATCTTCTTTTCTAGGATTTCCATTGACAACCCATCTTAAGGTAAGCTCCTCAAGCTTTTAGGTCTAGCTAATCTTCTTCCAT
The DNA here is from genome assembly GCA_012931725.1 of Litsea cubeba. Taxonomy (NCBI): domain Eukaryota; kingdom Viridiplantae; phylum Streptophyta; class Magnoliopsida; order Laurales; family Lauraceae; genus Litsea; species Litsea cubeba. Next base: position 17,855,424 of record CM022947.1, read on the forward strand.
TTTCTTAGAAATGGTTTAGAGAAGCTCACCCCAGCCCATTGCATTCATTTTTGTAGAAAGATTTTGGGATTGAGAGAGGTTTCCTCCATTTTGAGCTCAAAGAGGGATTTTCCTTAATTTCCCTTGGTTTTCCTTAAGCTTTTCATCAAGGCAAGTTAATGTATATATTATGTTTTGATATGCTTGTTTCTTCCTTGATTTGTTGCTTAATGATGTCTAGATGAACCTATTGCTCAACTTGATTTGGTTTGTATTAAAAACTTGATAATCTTGCCTAATTGCTTGATGAAATGGGTTGGAATTAAATGGATAGATTGATAGGTTTATTGGACTTGATGAGAGGGGGTATGGATGTATGTGGTGAGGGCTTGGCCCTATTTTCCTTGTTTGCAAGTGTGAATAATGGAAAGGAGGGAAACTCCCCGTTTTGTGATCTTGCACAGAATTCGCTTCAGAATTCTGGGCATAGTCAGTTAACCGAACCTGGGTGTCGGTTAACCGAACTGCAGTTCGGTGACTCTCGTTGACATGTCGGTTTCAATTCCAGAGGACTGCAACTTATTCTAATGGAGTTGTGAACTCAGTCACCTTGTCGGTCGACCCTCAGTCACCCTGTCGGTTGATCTTTGGTCGACCAAATTGCACTCGGTGACCTGTCAGTCCCGTTTCCAGAGAGCGACATTTCTGGGCTCTTTATGTTGTCGGTCGTTATGTCGGTCAACGCTCGGTTAATCGAACTGTCGGTTAACCGAACCATGTGGTTTTCTTGACCGAATTTTCCCTTTTTGGAAAAGGATTGTCCCTTGGTCTATAGACTTAGGTGAAACCTTAATTACCCTTTTGGACTCATTTGACTTGATACGAGGGATGTTTTGGGCAGACATTTTCTCGTCGTTATATATTCCGATTTTCTCGGGTTTTCAACTTACATCAATCTTGAACGGTACGGGACAACGATTATATCTATGCACGAAGATTGTTTGTATGGGTATCGCGAACCTTATTCCTTTCGTTGACTGAGTAGAGTTGTACGAGATCACGGTAATAACATTATCCTAGGATTGGATTGTTTATCGCTTTCGATTCTGAATTGTACCATCTGGTACTTATTCCACAGCACCCCACCTAACGGGCACCTACATGAAGTTAATGCCTTTTCATTTCCTTCTCACTCAGTTAATGCCTTTTCATTTCCTTCTATGAGAATGTGGCTCAAGATAGATCAGAATGGAGAAACATGATTCGTGCAGCCGACCCTAACATAGTTGGGACAAAGCTTTGATGATGATGATGATGATGATTGAATCTCAAAAGAATAAATCAAAGTCCTATCTATTCTCAAGAGACTTATTTCATGGAGGTTCCACTAATCCATCAAAAATACAATAACACCATGCAGCCCCTTCACATATGTTCACATGAGCATTTCAATATTCATCTTTCTATATAGTTCATTAATAAGCAATGAATGCATTGCATCCAATCAACTAACTTTATCTATCCCTAGATTCAGAATTTTCAATGTTCTATAAGTCATCAACCCCAGACCAATCAAAAGCACCAACACTTGTACAACAAATTAAAGCCACCACGGAAAAGAAAAACAAACCCAAACCCACCAAATCCACTTGCAATTCAACCACAATATTACCTAAAACCCAACTATATATAAAATCACACTTCCAATTCAGAAAACCTAATTCAATTTTCATATCAAAATTAAAAACTACACATCAGTGTGCTCAAATTTCTGCAGCTTAAGTCCTCAAATCACTCAATTTATAAAAAAAAAAAAAGGAGACAAAAAGATCTGGAAAACATTTAGTTTTAGAATTTGAAGGAATACAAGTGATTGATTAAAAAAAAAATGCCCACAAAAATGTAAAAATCAATGAAGGGTGTTATGTTTAAACTGCCAAAAAGCATTGTGACACTATGATAAATGGAAGTTCACTGCCCGACATGTCAATGGATTCCTAGCTAGGCATGGCTTCTGTAGCCCCATTTTCTCAACGGTAATCTTACTTGGTGAGTCTTACTAGGAATATTCTTTTTTCTACGTAAGATGAAGACAAAGAAAAAGAAAAAAGTGGTTTGTTTCTCTCTACAGTTGGAGTTCTAGAAATTAGTGAGTTTCCTAATTTAATTAGGATCCGCTAATAGGAAGAGGAGATGAGGTAGTGAATTTGATGTTAAAAGAGAAAACAGACGTCTAGTGTAAACAAGACTTCCCTCTCTCAATTGGAGTTTAATAACAAATTAGCAAGTTTCCTGGTTTAACTAGGAGCATCTCGTATAGGAATAGCCTTGAATAGAAGAATGAGATTTTCTTTTCCTATAAAAAGGACAACAGGCTTCCCTCTCAATCATTCCAAAACTCCACAAATAATCATTCATAAAATCTTTGCATCCAGTTTTTCAGTGGTTTATTAGTGTGTGCAATGGTGTCTACATCTTTTGATGCTGTTGCTTCTTCCTCTTCTTCTTCAAAGGTGATTGTTTTGATGAGCATGGGAGGAGAGAAGTTTAAGGTGGAACCGTGGAAGATTATGTGGCAAGGGAATCCAAGATCATCAGTAACATGATGAAGGACGATTGCACTGACAACGTCATTCCCATCCCTAATGTGATGGCCACCATACTCTCTAAGATCATTGAATGGTGCAAGAAACACGCCTAGATGAAAGACGACGGCAGCAACAATGAGGAGAAGGAGAAAGAGCTCAGGTCCTGGGACAAGGAGTTCGTGGATGTTGAAAGTTTTTACAGGTTACCAGAATGGATTTCTAGTTCTAGTTTAACCAATCAATGCAACAGAAATAACCAATCAGAGAATATAGAACTAGCTATCTACCAAGCACACACCACAAGAAGGCGGACACAATATTTAGCGTGAAAATCCTATCCAGGGAGAAAAACACGAACCAGAAATCAAGAGTTCACGAACAGTTACAAGATATACTCACAAACTTCTTTACCTCAGTCAGCACCTCGACCTAAGGACCGTAGTTGTTCTTGCAAAGAATCAACTAACACGACATCCACCGTGCCCCGTTCTCCTTACTTGATCTCCTCGTACCTTGTCAGTCAAGATGAACTATCTTCTACAAGAAAGAAGAAGCAACAATGACCTTCTAGAGCAGCCCTTCAGAATGATCTATCAATGGATCTAGAATATAATATCTCTTTAAGATATCTCTGACTCAAATTAATGAGAGTAGTTGGTTCTAGGGTTGAGAGCAACACCCTAAGTAGGACTCAAATTAGGAAATATAGTTTTAAAAGGAAATAATTCCTAATCAGAAAATGAGACTTTCCCGTTTTGTCACGCCTGTCCGATCGATCGGACAGTGGGACAGTGCATCCAATCAATCGGACCACCTAAAATAACTGGGCACTTTGACAATCCGATTGATCGGACATAGGCTCCGATCGATCTGGCCTGGGAGTTTCGCCCGGTCTTATCTTTTCTTCAATTCTTCGCTTCAGCTCTTCCGGCGACAAAACCACAGTCCATTCTAAAATAAAATAGAAAATACAACTCAATGGACCTAGAGGTTTTTTCCAACCCATGAATTAGCCAACAAAAAATACTTACAATCTCCCCCTTTAGCAATTCATGGACAAAACTCCCTATGACAATACAAATGATCTACCCATAAGAAAAACCCAAAATACATTGAATTTTCAGACCCAAAAAAAATTCCAGCACCTGTAGATCTTTGTTTGTTTTCTCCCCTTAGTTTCATTATTCTCCCCCTTTTTTACCATAATTGACAAATAATTATTTTCAAGCAGCTTCTATCAATCTAGATCTTACAGCTCCCCCTCAATTTTGACTTTCCCTCAGTAAGATCTTTGTATCAACACTGGAGAGGGGGTTTGATGTTGCAGATCAGGGGTGATGAAGTTTCGGCACACACCCTTGCAAATTTAAACACTTTAGCAGAGTGTGTACCAACACAGAAGAGGTGTCTTCTTTCTTGACCCAAACAGCTTTGGTATCCTTTTTCAGCTTAGTCTTCTGTGTTTTCCATTACATTCGATTTGGCGATTTTCACAGCTTATTGCAATGGGGTCGAATGTGTCATTTAATTCCACAGTGATGACAAGTGGGAATTCGTTCAGGACGTACGTGACACATTCTTCTTCTTCGCAGCTGTATTCACAACATGAACAACAGGTTTAGTAACAACTGAATTTTGAACCAAACAATTAGTACCTTTGGCTTTTGATGAAGATGCCTTGTCAGTGTAGCCAATGTCATGCATATCTGTCTTTGCCTTTTGACTGCATAGGATGTCATCAAGCTTTTTGAACCATGCATTCATCCTGTTTAGAGAAGCCTTGGTAGTATCCAATTCTGAAAGAACCATCTTGATTTTTCCTTGCAAGTCGGTATTTTCTGCTTTCAAGGTCTTCATACCGTGATTAATTAAATCACACTTCTAACAATTCAGCTTTTAAAGAAGTATTCTGCTCTTTAGATTCTTTCCAGCTTGTAGCCACTTTTTCATTCATTTTGAGCATCTTTATGGTCTTCGCAAATAATAACTGATATTTAGCTTTCCTATCATGTTTTGTCTCTGACTAACTAACATCTTGATCAGTCTTATCATCAGAAGAAACTGGTGGAGTAACATAAACTAAAGTTGCCATGAAGGCCATGAATTTTTCTTTGCTAGCCTCAAGCTTCACAAACTCAGATTTTTTATTATCTTCCTTAGAATTATCATCATCCTAAGTCAAATTGAAAGCCTTCTTTCTTGGCTTTTTGTTAGCACAATCATTAGCAATGTGTTCATAACCATGACACTCAAAATATTGAATTCCCTTAAAAGATTTCTTCTTAACAAAATTTTTAGAGATTTTCAAATCACTTTTCTTCTCATTCATAAACAACTGAAATTGCTTTAGAAACTGAACAACAACTTGGGGATCTATCTCCTTAGAATCAGAATCTAGCAATTTTCTTGAATTATTCTTTGGAGGCTCTTAAAGCAACACCTTTGGATTTTGATTTTCCATTAGTCCTTAGGTTTGCTTCAAAAGTCTGAAGGTTATCAACTAACTCCTGAAATTTGAGAATATTCAGATTTTTATTCTCCTCAATTGCCACAACTTTTGCATCAAACCTTTTTTAAAGAGGCTGCAGAATCTTTTTCACAAATCTTATTCTCAGGAATTGGCTCTCCCAAAGTAAAGGTATCATTCACAATTGCATTCATCTGCGAATTGAACTCATCAAAAGTTTCATCATCTTCTATCTTTATGGTTTCAAAGGCTGTATACAATTTTCGAAGTTTCAACTATTTGACGGTATCAGTCCCTTCATGCACAGTCTGTAGAATATCCGAAAGTTCTTTTGCAGTAGTGCATGTAGAAATTCTACGAAATTCAGATATGTTAACTCCATTATAAATAGCATTCAAAGCCTTAGAGTTGCAAGCGGCTGCCAATTCTTCATCCTTAGTCCACTATTCTTCATATTTCAGACAGGTTATCCCATCAGTGATAGTGGGCAAGGAATAGCCTTTCACAATAGATTTCCAAACTTTTAGATTTATGGCTTTTACAAAGGCAATCATTCTGGCTTTCCAATAAGCATAATTAGAACCATCTAGCATAGGAGGCTTATTTGTTGAAGTGCCTTCACGGTAGTTATCTATTCTAGCAAATATGGGTCAACATAATAAAAAAGTGCAACCTACACTGATACCAATTGAAAGTTTTTACAGGCTACTAGAATGGATTACTAGTTTTAATTTAACTAATCAATGCAGTGGAAATAACCAATCAGACAATATAAAACTAGCTATCTGCCAATCACACACCACAAGAAGGCAGACACAATATTTAGCGTGGAAATTCTATCCAGGGAAAAAACCCACAAACCAAAAATCAAAAGTTCACAAACAATTACAAGATATACTGAAGTGGGTTTTGTTATGGTCTCAAAATTTAATGATTGATGATTGCACCATGACAGTAGAAAGGTTTTAGCAGATAGGATAATCATTTGTTCATATACTAATAGGATGGGTCGCATGTTAGTTTTGGCCAATTTCAAGTTTAATTTAAAGGGCTGTAGCATTCACAACAACATCAGAAAGAGACCATGTGGACTCTATAATGCCAAAACTATTATTTTTTAATATATGTTCTACGGATAAAGTAAAATTAGAAATCCCTGCATAATTGAGAAGTCTGAATTTATTTTATTTTGGCATACACTCCTTTTGTTGCTCATCTATGGTTCTACTGCAATGTTGTTTTTATTAAATCTATTAGGTGAATTGGTGATCACTATTGGAACTCTACTCAACTGTAACCGATTCATGTTGATTTGATCCTTGTACCTGTTAGTATACAATATATAAACTTGGAGAAATGCCTGTTTTTTCAACTTTTTTAGTTTTTTTTTTTTTTTAACTTTTAAAATAATGAATTATATCAACTCAAATGTCGTAGAATCAAACTTATCAAAGACAAGCCAGGAGCAAGATATTGATGAGGAAATAACTAGTTACTCAAGCCATCTACAAGATTTGTTGGGTGATGGGTTCTACCTAGACTTTGAACTTCTGTCATTTTGGTTTCATAATCATCTATTAGGGATGTCTGGCGAGTATCTGTTTATCCAGGTACCTGTATCTTGTCCTGGAAAAAGAAAGGGTATGGAGCCTTTTTCCAATTTTGAATGTTTGGATGTGAATCTGAGTTCTAATGTGTTCTACGATGAATGCACACTCACATGGTCATTTGATGTGCTGATCCCCAGGGAGAGGGCATGCTATTTGGTCAACTCTCTATATTCTGTGGCTTTACTATGTAGGATCTTATATCCTATTGGGTTATCACTTATCCCAAAATCAATTGGTTATAGGAAATGACACAATAATAGTTTTATGGTGGGGGCGAGGGCTCCACAACAATCCCTCCCTCAATAGCACATCTGCCTCGACTCCTGCTGCGAACTCGCAAAACATGTATCTCGTTACTCGAACACCCGATAGGTTCTGATACCATTTGTATCATCTTATACCCAATTGAGCTACCTCTTATCCCAAAAGCAATTGGTCAGAGGAAATAAGATCTTACACTCCATTGCGCTACCACTTATCCCAAAATCACGGTATAGGAATCGGCATAAAAATAGCTTAATGGTAATGGCGGGCGGGGACTCCACCAGGAGCGAGGGTATATATGTCAAACTCAAGAGGCTAAAACCTATCTTGACTAACGGTCAAACTGTAGAAAAAGTTCCAAACTTTAGTCACTCTGTTCATATAAAATGGAGTGAACTGTGGAGACTCATGTAAAAGGAAGGTCGACAGTGTGAGAGAGAGATCGAGCGCAGCATTGCAACGGCTGCGGAGGAGGCGATTCTAGGGTTTCTTCAATCGAAAGAGGAGATATCAAGTTCGGGAGATTTTGCATTGAGCGTATGGATCGATCATGATGTAATCGTCAACGCCATCAAGAGCCTCCATGGATTCAAATTCGTCATTGCCCAGGTCTCTCTTATCTCTACTTCCATTCAAATGCATTATGGTTTTTCTGCTCCCAAGTTTACCTTTTCTATTGACGCCCTGACATTATTAGAAACCCCACCTCGAAAATGATTGATATGGAACCCAAACCTCAACATAATCGGTCTTTTCTGCAATAGTCATGGAATCGAATTTGTGGGTGTAGGATATCAAGAAGGAGAGGTGGGTACTGGCAGATGAAGGGAAGTCATACGCGATCGCAGGCTCGCCCGAGGTGCAGTTCTTCTTGGCTGTGCCCCCAGAAGGAATCTCTCACGAAGAGTTGCAGTTTTGCACGAAATCCCCTCAATCGCGTTAAACCCTGAGATTTTATTGCATTTCGGAATATCTTATCTGCGTAAAGCGTTAAAACCCTGAAATTTTATTGCATTTCGGCTATGCTTGGGTAAGGCTAAGCTGGGTACTTTTATATTTACACTGCATGTTGCTTAATTCATCCGGGTAATCTCTTGGTAGCACCAGGTCCTGCGTTAGATTAAACTATGGTTGCAAAACTTGAACTTGTATTTATATTTAGAATATTGGACATCTTGGATAAGTCAAGATTCTAATGTTAATATTCAGAAATATAATACATAGATATATATATATATATATATATATATATATCTATCAGCATGCAGAAGGAAGCTGAAAAGGGAAAAGGAAGATGTTATGTTCTGCGAGAAAGTTTTTCTACTTAATGAGACATTGAATAATACCAAACCTTGAAAAAAATCACACAAGTTACACTGTCTATTGAACAGTCCAAGTCCACCTTTTACTCTACTTTATAGAGTATTGACTCAGGTGCATTAGGGGTCAACTCCGTAACTTTCCAAGTTCCAATCTTGGATTAAATTGAATCACAGCCTTTCTAAGACTCACTCTGTTTGATAAAACCATCTGTGCTACATTCTACTTAATTTTCTTATGTTGTTGAATGGCCATCACAAATGATTCTTTATTAATAGTTCAGCGATTGCTAATCTTGTGCATAAAATTCTTTTGTTTGAAGCAGAAAAAAGTCAACCCTGTAGTTTACAAAATTGGTCGTTCCCAGGCATCAAAGAATAAATAGGTTGAAATGGGAAAGACACATGTGTCGAGAAAGGTATAGCAATTTGGATTTTTTATTTTTATTTTCTACTTTTTCCTCTGTCTGCAGTCAGGGGCTGTTTTCTTCTAGCTCTAGTTAGTGTAGAAACTGTCCAAAGTTGGACATACCTAGATTAGTTTATTTACCATGTTTTCTTATCTTACTCGTATGAATCTCTCAAAGGTTTTCCCCTCTAATTCTTTCTTCTTCTTCTTCTTCTTCTTCTTCTTCTTTTTTTTTGGTGTGTGTGTGTTTTTGCGCCGGTGGGGGCCGGCGGTTGGGGTGTGTGTGTGTGTTCTTGTCTATATCTTCTGTTTGTGTAGGAAATCTTCTTTTACCATTCAAAAAAGAAGGGTTTGTTTTTGTTAATTTTTTTTTTCTTTTTTTTTTTGGGGAATTTTTGTGAGATAATGATAAAAATCCCCTGCTATTGAGACTTTTCCATGTAATGCTACTGAGTCAGTTTCTTTATTTCGCGGATGCTTTGTTGATGAGATTGGTAGAAATTTTCCCTGGAGAGGTTTTATGGTCGATGGACTATCTTACGAAAAATGCTGGTTTTATCATATTGCTTTTCTTTTTTCATATTTAATAAATGCCACACAAGTTCTTTAGTTCTGCATCCATTAAATATGAATCTTCGGAATGATAATCTCCCATAAATGTGTAAATTTAAAAACGTTCCATTTTCATTTGTTAGTAAACCATTTACGCAAATCACTATTGGCATTTGAATACTTTCATTTTGTTATTAACTCCATTTTTGTTAAATTTAAGAATGTTAGTATCATTTGTAAGTAAACCATTTATGGAAATCACTGTTGACACTTGAAAACTCTCATTTTGCTATTAACATGTTTGTTTGATCCCAGCAAATGGATGAAATTGACTGCTCGTTTGGGAATATTATGTGTAGGTTATGCTGTCGAAAAGCATTGACCTTTGTTTTACATTCAAAAGTTCAACTAGTTCTATGTGCGTTTTTAGATTTTTTTGTGCCTCTCTAAATGCGTTTTCCATTATTTTCTTTCTAAATGCATTTCAAATGTACCTGTCATTTTGTTTCCTGCCTCATTTTCCTTTTTTTTTTCTTCACTTAGTGAGGGGCTTTTACCTTTACTGGAGGCACTTATATATGTGTATATGAACAAGTTAGTAGGAGATGTCCGCATTCATTTTGCGATTAATATATTCGGTAGCATTAATTTGCCCAAATGACTCCTTCTTTCACCTTATGTAGGTTGAGCACTTTGCGGACGGAGTGAAGGATTTGCTTCAAAGAGTACATGATGAAAGGTGCATAATCTGTTGATTCTTAGCGGATTGTTATTTGTTCTAATGAAATTACTATTATTATTATTATTATGATGTTTTCAATCAATCACTTATTAGCTTCAGTGTGTTGACTTACATAGCATATAAACTTTCAGTAACTACTATTAAAAAAAAAAGGTTAGTACACAGGTTTATTGTTGATGATCTTTTCCCCTAAACTAGCTCTTACTGGCGTAGTCGTCAATTTCGTTTAGGCACCCGTTTTTGTTTGGCCTTGAAACTGTTCGGAATTTTGATGAAACTTTTCAGATTTGCATTTCGGAAAAATATAATATATATAAATATAGCAAATATTAAAATTTAAAATAACAGATAAATTATATACATTTAATTTATTCTACTAATTCAATAATGAAATATGTTATTTTTACATGACCAACTTTTGAGATTGTGCCCTTTTAAAAAAAAATTGGGTTTTTTTTTTTGCAAATTTTTTTTTTTTTTTATAAAAAGGTTATATTTGATCAATTTGACAGTGAGCTCATATCCTTCGAGCAATGTTGTAAAAATCGCTAGGCGGACGCTAGGCGGTGGGCATGGACTAGGGATTAATTCCCGACCGCCTAGCACGATTAATCCCCTCCTAGTCCGATTAATCCCCGCCTAGCGCCTAGGCGGTGACCGCCGACTATCGCCTAGGCGGCCGCCTAGGCCGATTTTTGCAACAGTGCCTTCAAGAGTGAAATTTGGCTAGGGCACATATATGAGTGCGACATTTTTAATAAGTGGGTCCCACTGTGGAGCCCACGAATCTCATGTAAAGCCGCAAACCGAAAGGATGTAAAGCAAAAAAAAAAAATGTTTGAAAGGGCATTCGGCCCTTTTCGTCCACACAGAAAAAGAAACAAAACGAGAAGAGGGAAAGAAATAAGGTCTAGGAGAACGAAGAAGAAGGGTTTCGCATCTCAGGATTTCGAGAATCGTCTTTGCCACTTGTCACTTCTTTACCTAGTTTCATGTCATTTAGACATTATTTGACTCATGTGGGTTTGGTTTTGGCCAACCCAAGGTGGACCCTTTCGTGGAACCTTGGGTTTTTGTTGCATTGTACTTGTTCATAGTGAAAAGAAACAAAAAGCATCTCTTTGAATTGTCATCATAATATTGATAACCTCTATGTTGTTGTAGCCTTGTAGGTCATTAACACTAAAGATATTGAGGATTTGAAAAAAAGAAAGCTCATCACTTTACAGTAGATTCTCTCATCCTTCTTTTATCTTCTTTATATAATGCTTGGCTTTGGCTACAATGGCTGTTTGGTATACTTCACCCTTTTTCTTCGGAAACAGATTTTGTTTATGTTATTCTATTTGGATTGCCATTTTGTAGTCCTACAACTTGATATAGGCAAGTACTCTATAATTTTTTATGTACTAGTATATAATATTTTACACCTTGCTGATGTGAAGGACATGCAAGGGCTACTCACTACAGAAGGGTCCCAATTATGCTCCAAAGAGGTTGAAAGCTGCAACTGATTTAACTCGAGACCATCTGCAGAGGTACTCCTTGTATTCATAAATGGTTCGTTTACTCTATTTTAGAGGAATACTGTTTATGATGAAGAGAGCACTTATCACATGGATTCCACAAGCCTAGGGCTATCAAAATGCCACACGACCCATTAACACGACACGAACTCACACGATATTAATGGGTTCGGGTGAGCTCTTAATGGGTTCGGGTCGTTAACGGGTCAAACTCGTTAACACGTTAAGTTAACGAGTCGTGTACGAATTAAACCAGTAACCCGTTAACAACCCGCTTAACCCATTAAAAATTTTTTTAGTCCCTGATTGTAGCTAGAATTAATTTATATTCATAAAGAAGAAACTGAGATTTATTATTTTATAGTGAGATTTTAGGTGGGATCCACTCGAGATCCTCACAGTTTCGTGTGGCTTATATAATTTTCTCCTTATATATATTTTTGTATTGATTTTTTTTTTTAATTTTTGAAATGACTTAATTACTTAACGGGTTAACATGTTGGGTCGGGTAACCTGTTAAATTAAAGGGTCGTGTTCGGGTTGGATTTTTTGACCCGTTAAGGTAACGGGTCGTGTACGAGTTGAGGTGATTTTAACACGAATTCGTTAACTCGTAATCCGAATTCGTTAACACAACATGATGACAGTCCTACACTAGCCTATGATACTCGGATACTTGTACGAGCCCAACCTATCTATATTAGACCGATACGACACTTGTATTGGTAACTGATGGTCTGATACTGCATCAATACTTCTAGGAAACAAGTTTAACATATCCTGCTTATAAAGTTCTTTATTTCATATAGTTCTTTTAATATTTTTACTTCTCACCATAAGAAAGGCTAGACAAGGACAAAAACAATGATAATTTCATTGATTCAAAAGTGATCTAAAGAAAAAATCAGGACACCCGTATCCATATCCGTGTCCTAGATTTTCAAAAGTGAGGAGTTGCATCCCCGATCCCCGTATCAGTGTCCATATCCATAACTGTATCTGGGCATCATAGCCACTAGCTGTAAAGGTGATCTAGGATCCCTGAGTAAAGCTATGTATGGATCTCTTTTCCTTATTGTGATTTATTTGTATTCCATTAAAAGAAAGAAACAATACAGTTTCATATAAGACCATACAAAAGCTCAGTCCACAAAGGAACCCCAAAAGAATGGAAAAAAATCCCCAAAACACATGATACATGCCTCAAAACCTAGGAAGCATGGACACTTCTCCGGAGCCAGAGTGTCGATGTCCGACACGTGTCGGACATAGACACGCTCCAACACGTGTCGGACACGGACACGCTCCGACACGTGTCGGACACGCAAAAAAGAGTGTTATTTTTTAATATTTTATATTTCGAACACGCTAGGGACACGTTGGGGACACGCTGGCCGCTTTTAATTGGGAAATAAAATAAAATTAGAGTAAAAAATGAAAAGAAAAATGGGGTTGTTTGTAAAAGGTCATAACTTAATAGCAAAGGGCCATCTTTCCGCTGCCCTAATAACATTCGTCCGTCCAGCGAAAGAGAAAAGGGAAGAAGAAAAGAGAAAAAATTTGATATGTTTGTTAGTTGGTACAGTGGTACTTGAATTTTTATTTCTTTTATTGCTAAATTGATTACAAAGTTAAAATGATAGTATCTTTTAGTATATGATTAGAATATTATTATTATTAACGTGTCTCGAACGTGTCCGTGTCCTACCTTTTTGAGAAATGCCGAGTCGGCTTGTCCGTGTCGTGTCGTGTCCGTGTCCCGTGTCCGTGTCCGTGCTTCTTAGCTCAAAACTAGACCATAAAAAGGTTATGCAGTCTAGACTCTAGATGATCCTGCTTTTGCTATAGAAGTCACTCCATCAAAGTTCAATTTAATCTAAATAGTAAATACTGCTTTTGGTGGAGGAGATCATGTAGTTAGAGCTACTCACCTACTTGTTTTTCCTCCCACAACCTCCGTCCAGCACCATGGCAAAAGATCTGCCACAGTCAAATCGGATCTGATTGAAATTGGTCTCCTTCATGGGTGTTGAAAAAAAATAGTCAAAGCCTGTAAAAATTGGTGTTTGAACCAGTTAGACCCACCATTAATTGATTTAAAATATTTTTTTGAGTTTTTTTAGCTCATGGTTGAGCTGTGTTAAATCGAATTGTCAAACTAGGGTGTTGAACTTGAACTAAATCATCCAGTCCTTTTAGATTGCCCTGACATCTTTTTTTTAAAGCATTGCGAACATCCAACTGTCTAAGGCCGTTTTATCTTTGAAATTACGCAACTTAGCTGCTAGAGATACCAGTGTAAGCAACTCGTTTTCATAGCATCATTTGTTTTTCTCTATCCAAATAGCCCAGATATTTGCGGAAGAGATAGGGTTCCATATAATCTTGCCTGTCTGTGCTAGGACCATGCCTCATCAAGCTATAAAGAAGTAATCAATCCTGTTTAGGAACACCCAGGAGCAATCATACCATGCAAGTTCAGTTGCCATTTGATTGAGCATATGAGCACCGAAGTAGAAGGCAAGATGTCGTCTCCTCTGCCTTTAAGTACGGCAGAAATCATTAACAATAATAGTTTACTATTTTATTGGTTATCCATAGTCAAAATCCTCTCTTCAAGGGCTATCCATGTGAAGGCTTGGACCACGAACTTGTATAGGCCACAGTGCCGCCACACATTTGATAATGGGTATCTATCAACATTACCTACTTCTGAGTAGCTTGGGAACAACAGAAAAATGGGTCTATTTGAAAAGGCGTCACTCCTACGGCCCATCCTATCCAGCTCGATATTAGGGATACACACTTGATGAGATGATTGAAAGACATATTTGAACTGTTCAATCTTTTCACTTTGAAGATTACCTGGAAAATGGAGTTCCATGAATTTTCTCCCCCAAATTTGTTGTAGTAGTCAGCAATTGTGAACTGGTTTTCACAGGGTACTGTAGTGATGTGGGGACTGTAGCTTTGATGCAGAACAGGTTGGGGTTTGAACCCCACTAGTGACATTTTTACCCGAACATAGTTGGGATTTGGCTCAGGATAGATTGGAAATTCGGAATGGAGAAACAAAATTCATGTAGCCGACCCCAACATAGTTGGGATAGGGCTTTGATGATGATGATGGTTGGGACAAGCCTTTGATGACTTTTTATTGCCTCCTTGGTAATCCTTAGGTTTAGGGTCTTCCTTGATTGGTTTTTCATAAAATCTCCATACTTAGCTAACTGGATACAAATCCAGATGCCTCTCTATAACCTGCCATATACCATATCTATGGCTCTTTCAGCTGCAGCTCTGGCTTTAAAGCACACAAAACCTACTTGCCTGAGGTTTCTATGTCCATTGTCCATGTCTTCTAGGGACGAATGTATCCAACTCTCTCCCAGTGCTACAACACATTGCCATAATCTCTGGGCCACACAAAGGAGGTGATGACATTCTTCCATGGGGGTCTGATCTTTTCAGGCAATGCTTTGTGTCAAGTCCTCTCATCTTACCCTATAGTTGATTCTCCATCAAGCCCACTTGAATCTTTGAATCCTTGTGCATGTCTCAGTTACTATGTTCAAGCTATGCGATGTGATTTTGGTACTAAATACTTACAGGGAACCTGTAGGAATCTCCGATTTAACTAAATTATGCTGCTTGTCTCTGTTGTATTTGGACTTATAATTCTATAAAGAGATTCTGTGATTATCAAATAGAAGTTAGGTCACCAACAATGCCAATTTCGTGTTGGTTTGGCATTGTCTCTACCATGGAAGAGGTCTCAGGGTGAGCTGTGATTCTCATGGGTAGGCGCAACGTGGCAGTCAACCAAAGTGTCATACAAGTGTGAATCACCCTTTCCCCTTGTCACAGTTGCAGCACTTCTGACATGCTTTAACATGCTTCTCTCATTCTCTACATGTGTTGGGTTTCATAGAATGATATGATCATGCGAGCCCCAGCTCCCAATCCCTCCCAATGATAGAATCATGGTGGGCCCCACAATATCTTTACATTCCGTTGGTCTAAGCTCAAAGATGTCTATGATGAACCAGCATTCTAAATTTGTCTTTTAGGTATTTGTGACTAGATCCCTTAACTAACAGTACACAGTCTAGATGTCAACCAAAGCATTATAACTTGGTGCGTAAAATTGATCCTTTTTTTCCTTTTTACCATTGTAGACATGCTTCTCTCACCTTCGACATATGGTGGTTGTAGCCAAAATGATATGATCATGTATGTCCAACCTAGCCCCATGATGAAATCAGGATGGGCCTCACTCTCTGTGGGTTCCACCATGATTCTATCATTGGGATGGATGAAGCTCACATGATCATGTATTGGTGGGGGCCGATCACGTGGAGAGAAAATTGAGATGTTAAAACACATTGAATAAGCGCTACTACTATAGCAAAGGCGAAATGCTTATGTTGCACATCAATTAACACCATTGACATCACTGCCCACCATCATTGGAAGGATGGGCATTTTCTGTCAAGGAGCTAGTTTAAAAATATCAGTTCATCAATGAATAAAATTAGGAAAAAGTCACAGCTATTTCTAATAAAAAAAATCCTCAAAAGAGTTAGGTTACATTTAGCATGCTTGAAAGGCACATTTAATTTAATATTACTGTAGAAGAAGGTACAAGTTAGATGTCTCAAATAAAAATCACAAAACTTATGATGCCTTGGCTCACAAGGGAAAAATGTAGCAAGCAATGTTGGAAAACTACCTTGCCTATTGTCAATTGAAGGACATAGAACTAAATATTTTTTAAGTCAAGTGACTATTCTAGAAATATATATCTATTGTGCCTACTGTCAGTCAAAGGACATAGTCATAAATATTTCAAAATTCAATTTCAAGGGACTATTTGAGAAATATCGATTATCAAGGACTGTCAAAAATTAGAAGCAGAGGTGGGGACGTCTTTAGAAAACTCCAAAGTAGCATTGGGCTGCATTTGATATGCTTCAAAGACCTGATTTAATACAAGTGAAGAAAATACAGGTAAAATGCTTCAAGTAAGAATCATAATAATAAATGTAGTCGTATGTTAGGAATATCTGTTCCATCCTTAATGTCTTGTATTTTAGGAAGTAGGATATCATATTCACATTTCCTGAACCCATACTTCTACAAATATACAAAGATCTTGTGCATCATGAATGGTGATGCCTGTAACCTCCAAGTTTAGGAATAAATCATAAGTATACAATTTAACAAAGCATCTTAGATTTTTAAATATTTCAACACCTACACGTTTCTGAAAAAGTACAAGTTTTGTACTGCCTCAGTTTATCTTGTACGCACATGCAAGAGTTTTGGATAGTTTGGTCACAAATTGGCAATTCACAATTTTCATTTGGTACCTGAGCGGCTCAATTATCGTGTCTGACATGGTGCGATGTGATTTTCGTACTGAATAATCACAGGATACTTGTAAGAATACGAATTTACAAAATTACTTTTGCTAGGGTTTTGTACTTAAGTCACAATGCTATTTAAACTTTTTTCTATTAAAAAGCTTCTGAAACTTAAAGCTTTCTTTCCATTGACACCAATGTCATGTTGGTTTGGAACTATGTCTGCCGTAGTTGAGGTCTTGGGTTTGAGCTGTGTCACTATTTCCTAAGATTAGTTGTCTGAACGAAATTTCATTTATTTATTTCAAAACTATTTCTACCCTTTTGTTCTAAAGCTTTAAAAAAAAACAAAACCTTGATAAATCAACATTCAAACTAGTCTTGAGAATATTTAACTAGATACTTTGACATACAGCAGGCACTCTAACTATTAATCAGTGTTAGAACTTAATAAATATATAAAATGACTCCCCTCCCCCCATGTTATTGTTGTAGCACAATGTTTTAAAACGTATATAATGATGTGCTATCAAATGATTGGATCATGAGTGTCCACCCTAACCATAGAGTTAGAATTTAATAAATATGTAAAACGACCCCCTTTCCCCCCTTTTTTAGCTTTAACTACACATGTTTTAAAACGTTAACATGGTGTCCTATCAAATGGTTGGATCATGAGTGTCCAACCTAGCCTAATGATGGAATCATGGTGGAACCCCCTCGCTTTAGTAGAATAATGGTGGAACATAAGGATTCCATCATTATGTAGTTGGAGCCACCATGATTTCGTCATTGGGATGGATTGAACCCGCATGATCATTTCATTTTAGTGGGGCAGCTGTGTGGAGAGAGACTGAGAGATAAAACTGATGGGTTCAAACAGGTGTTGGTAATTGCTACAACTCTCTCAAGGGCAGAATGTTCATGTTGCACATGCATAATGACTTTGGTCCCTCGTTTACCATGCCTGCCGGTCAAATTGCAATCATGAATAAACTTTTTACATCAGGGGTTATTTTAGTAATAATATCAATTTATTAAGGACTTCCTATGTTCTGAAGGGAAGATATGGGTGCTTCTATACCAGTCTCCACAAGAGAGTTTGGTTGCATGTATCATGCTTGAAAGATGTATTTTTATAGAAGTAATTACAAATTTACGGGTAAAATATTTTGAGTAAAAAATCTAAAAATAGATGTATAATATATGTTTTTAATACAGATACCACTATCCTTGTCTTGTATTTATGAAATTTTATCATATCCCCATTTCCTAAGCTGTCCCTCTCGCTGTAGCTGTACCAGTATCCATATTTGTTTTTTTTTTTTTTTTTGGGTAGAAGTATCCATATTTGTTAATGATAGATGGTGACACATGTAGCCTCCAAATTCAGGATTAATTTACAGATACATAATTTAAGAAAGCATCTTTGATATCTAAATATTTTAATCTCCACAAGATACGATGTTGAAAAAGGTATAGGTTTTACTGTGTTTGTTTGTTGTCTATGCACACATGCAAGAATTTTGGAGATGGTCCAATTGCAAATTTGCAATTTGTTATTCCCCATCAGTTGCCCAGTGGCTCATTTATAATGTCAAATATGAATCAATGTGGTTATGGTACCGAGAACTTGTAGGATACTGTAAGAATATGAAATTATGAATTTACTAAATTCCAGTACCTTAAGTTTTTATATTTGAACTCATAATGCTATGTAAAGATTTTACTATGAGCATCTTTAAATGTTGCCTATAGTGCTAATTTGATTTTTTGGCACTAACTGTTCAATGATGCAGTAGTGATGGTGCTTCCTTATTACTGATCATCTCGAAAAATGGTGTCAGCCACCCAAAAGTAATTTTCCTTTATTTCTAGCTTCAAAAAGTTTAAAAACTATTACCCCACCCCCCACCCCACCCCACCCCACCCCACCCCCCACAAAAAAAAAAAAAATCACAGACACGGTATCCCATCAAATAATAGGATATGTATGTCCAACCTAGTGTAATGATGGAAATCCTGGTGGGGCTTTCTCACCACGATAGACTAATGGTGGAACATCATTTTATTATTTTTTTTAAAAGATAATTGTGGTACATCATGGTTCAATCATTATGTAGTGGGGGGCCACCATGATTCCAAGGGAGGGAGAGAAACTCTGGCTTGTGGGTCCTATCCAACGGAGGGAAACTTTGGCCTATGGGTCCTATGCATACTGTCATCATGTGATTTCTTTCTGTTTGGAATGATCCATTACCAAATATTTGTCATGAATATTTTTTAAGTCAACTAGTTATTAGAAATATCAAATCATGAATTACTTTCTATGTTCAGAACAAAAGGCATGGGTGCTTCTAAAATAATCCCCGCAAGTCCGCAACAGAGTTAAGTTACATTTAGCATGCTTGAAAGATGTACCGTGCTTAATAGAAATGAAGAAATTACAGGTAAAATGTTTCAAGTAAAAATCGTAAAACTAGATGTTTATCATATGTTATGAATACCCATACCGGTATCCATGTCTTGTATTTTGGGAAACTGTGTCATTTCTCCCTTTCCTAATCAGTACATGTACTTTTACGAGTGTCTGTATATATGCATCATAGATTGGCAACACATGTAGCCTCGAAATTCAGAAATAATTTACTGGAATATAATTTAAGAAGGCAGCTTAGATTTCTAAATATTTTAACCTCTACAAGACATGTTGTTGAAAAAGTATAGGTTTTACTGTATATCTTGTACTCGGGCAAGAGTTTTGGAGATAATGTGGTCGCACATTGGCAATTTGCTATTACTCATCTGGTTATCATGTTGAACATTATGGGATGTGATCTTGGTACTGAATACTCACTGGATACTTGTAAGAAGATGGATTTACTAATTAGTAGATTATGTTGCCTGAGATTTTTGTATTTGAACTCATAATTCCATTTAAGGAGTTTGCTATTTAAAACTTACCAATATTTTAAACCATTTCTACTTCTATGTTTCATTTTTGAAAGAGTTTTCTATGAATCAACATTCTGAGCTAGTCTTGAAAATATTTACGACCAAATTCAGGCACTATAACTATCAACCAAAGTGTTGGAACTTAATAAATTTGGAATGGACCCATTTATGCTTTTTTTATTGTTGTAGCACTTCTCTACATGTTTTGTAAACGTATCTCTTTCATATAGTGTGTCACCAAATGGTAGGATCATGTATGCCCAACCTAGTCCAATGATGGAATTATGGTGGGCCTCACTTGCATTGATAGACTAATGGTGGAATGTCAGAATTCCATCATTATGTAGTGGGGGCCATTATGATTCCATCATTGGGATAAATTGTGCCCACACAATCATTTCATTTTGGTGAGGCCCATCACATGGGGAGAGGTAGATATGAAAATGACGTTAAAACACATGGTTTAACCTAGTCTAGTGATGGCGCGGTCCTCACTCCATATGATGTCCCACCAAATTGGAGGATTGATGCAGTAGCAGTACAGTATCAATGCAACAAAGCACGTGGGCCACATGTGGGACCCATGAAATTCTGATTTTTAAATTATCATTAGCTTTATTTTTAGCAAAGATTGTAATTAGGATTAGTTTCTAATTTGGATAGGATTATTATTTGGTTTCCTAGTTTGATTAGGATTTCTTTCTTGGCCCTTAAATTTCTTTTCTTATAAATATGACATTGTAGAGATATGATCTCAGAGATTTGAGTTAATAGAGTTTTCCCTTTGTGGGCTTATCGTTGGAGAGTGTCTTCATCGTGTGATTGTTCCATCGGAACCCTAATTGTGGCCCAGCACTTGCGATCGTATCTACCATTGCATCAAGGATCATGTATGTCCGACCTAGTTCAATGATGGAATTATGGTGCGCCTCACTCGTCTCTATAGACTAATGGTGGAACATTGTGATTCTATCATTGTGCAATGGGGGCCACCATGATTCTATCATTGGGATGGATTCAGCCCACATGATCATTTCATTTTGGCAGGTGTGCTGTGTGGGAAGGCTTAGAGATAAAACTATAAAAGTGATGTGTTAAAACACATCCAAAATAAGTGTTATAGTTCTAGCAAGAGTTATTGATAACCACTTACTCTAAAGCTTAAGTTGATAGAGAATGGCGTAAGCGCGTAACAATGTATATTGAAGGGCACAACAACCCCTGCAGGTGCAAGCTCCGCACGCGAGCATACACACGCCCTCAATGGGAGAATACGGGGCATCAAGGCACAACACAATTTTGACACTCGACCCCGTGCTCTGATACCATGTTGAAACCCTACCTGATTAGATCGAGGGTTTTAACTTAGTGTCTCTTATAAAATCAAAGAACAAACGAAGAAAAAGGAGAGAAAGAAGAGGAGTTTGAGGGAGAAACAGATGAATGATCTAAACCATTAGTGCGGTCGACTATTCCTATATTATTAGATCTTAGTTTCTGCAAGTTGCAAAAAAGCCTCTCAAGTTTCTGATATTTACATCAAGTTCCCAGCATACTATAAATAGGTCCTATTCTCTAACTTATAACAAGAACAAATGTTCATGTTGCAAACTTGTGATGCCTTTGGCTGATGGCCTCTACGCACACTGTGAGTCAAATGACTCTCATGAATATGTTTTTTTAAGTCAAGGGGTTATTTTGGAAGTATTATTTCATTAAGGACTTTCTAAGTTCAGAATAAGATGCATAGGTGTTTCTAAATCAATCACCAAGACAGAGTTAAACAGTCATAAAAACTTTTGGTGGGCTTTTGCCCTTGTAACTTTGCAGTATATGTCTCCTTTGCTGTTTACCTATTTTAATAGCAGTTACCATTTCAAGAAAAGTAAGTTAAAAAAAAAAAAAAAAAAAAAAAAAAACATAAAACTCGGATGTTTATCTTATGTTATGAATACCTTGCCAGAATCATCCATGTGTTGTTTGTAATTTTTGAAATTGTTTCATATCCACATTTCCCACTCTATTCCTTTACCTATACCAATATTCGTATTTGCACATCACAGATGGTGGCATATGTAGCCTCCAGATTCATAAATAATTTACAGATATATAATTTAAGAAAGCATCTTTGATTTCTGAATATTTTGATCACCACAAGATATGTTCTCGAAGAAGTATATGTTTCACTGCCTTCATTTATTTTACACACGCACATGCAAGAATTTTGGAGAGGGTCTGGTTGCAAATTGGGAATTCATTATTCCCCACCAAGTGCCCTAGTGGTTCAATTATAATGTCAATCATGCTGCAATGCAATTATGGGGCTGAATGCTTAGATACCTGGCAGAAATGAATTTACTAAATTATGTTGCCTTGGGTTTTTGTATTTGAACTCATTATGCTATGTGGAGATTTTACTATGAAAGGCAGGTTGCCAACGACACTGGCTTCATGTTTGTTTACCACTATCTTTTCCATGGGTTTGAGTTGTGTTATTTGTAGTTCCTTATTTTAATCGTTTGGTATGTGCTTTTTGGCTGCATGGAGAGAGCTTTTTTTTTTTTTTTAATATGATCTTTACCTTTATGTTTCAAGTTTAAAAAGGCCCTTGATGAATGAACATTTTAAACTAATCTTTCAAGTATTTTAAAGTATTTTTGAATTATGACCAAAGCCCTTAACTGACAATAGGCATTGTAAGTTGTAACTATCAAGAAATGTGTTAGAACTAAATAAATATCTCAAAATGACTATTTCCTTCTGCTATTTTCATAGCTCTTTTCCACATTTTAAAATCTCTCTCTCTCTCTCTCTCTCTCTCTCTCTCTCTCTCTCTCTCTCTCTCTCTCTCTCTCTCTCTCTCTCTCTCTCTCTCTCTCTCTCTCTCTCTCCATATTGTATCCCACCAAATTGTAGGATCATGTATGCCCAACCTAGTCTAATGATGGAATCATGGTGGGCCTCACTCGTCTTTATAGACTAATGGTGTAACATCGTGATTTCATCATTTTGCAATGGGGGCCATCATGACTATCATTGGGATGGATTGGGCCCACATGATCATTTTATATTGGTAGGGGCACTATGTGGGAGCCATAGAGATAAAAGTGACGTTTAAAACACATCCAAGTAAGTGCCGCAACTCTACCAAGAGCAAACTTGTAAAACCCTTTGGCTGACGGCCAATGTGCATACTGATCAAATGACAGACAAGTTGGTGCTTTAGAAATATCAATTCCTTGGGCGTGTTTGGATGTATGGTGAATTGAAGTATGGTGAGTTGGAGCATCAAAAATCAAGAGAGAATAAAATATAAGGGGTTATGATGGTGTTTTGTTTTTAGTTGTTTGGTATGGAATCTTTTTTACTTTTTGTATAGAAAAATGGAGTTATTTTTTTCTTTTAGTGGAGAAAGGAGGTTGCTTTTTTTACTTTTTTTGAAAAATTCGGAGGGAATTTTGAAATTGTGTACTTTTGATATGACCCCTTGTCATTTCTTGTCTTTTAGTGGAGAAAGGAGGTTGCCCTCACCCATATCTCTCATATAAGATGGGAGATATCTCTCATAGGAGCATCTCCCTATATATATATATATATATATAGCATTGGATATGGATGCAATGGGTCCCTCCCTTACTCTCATAGTAGTGTGAGAGTTATTCTCATAAGAGCATTTCCATATATATGTGTGTGCGCGCGCGCACGTGTAAATAAATTGTCAGAGGTAGGAGTCCAATGTCCAAGCAACATTAGTTGATGGATCTGCACACAAAAGATCCTGTATTTAAACTAAGTTTATATTATGTTGGTTAAATGGATTTGATTATATTGAAATGTTGATGGTCTGGCAAAATCTGTGCAATAGGGTGTATACCTGATGCAACAAACTATTGGATCTCAATGTCACCCTATCTTAGGTGACAAGCGTAATATCACCTGTATACATGTGATTTTTGGTATTGAACTCAATGTCACCCTATCTTAGGTAACAAGCGTAATATCACCTGTATACATGTGATATTTGGTATTGAACTATGCCTTAAGTTGTGATCAACTCACACAACTCTATGGGAATGGGTGGCTTCATGTCATATCTCAAATCAATGGACACAGTCTAGGTCCAATCACGAGGAGGTCGAGATCTAATGGCTTGGCATGAGAAGTTGGACCCTATCATCATTAGCTCCTCTCGTCTTAGAAAAAAGTAGTCCTCGTATTTGGATTGATTCGCTGGGGACTACATCATTTGAATTTGAAATTTGATGTTTTTTCCCCAAATTCAAACCAGATAGTTGTCGTCATGGATGATGGATCTCCTGTAGGACCACCCATCACCAAAGGCAGGAAACAAACCACCCCCCCCCCCCCCCCCCTAAATTTCATTAGGTCTTGTGTGATGAATGGCACCAACGCAGAGTAAGCAAGAGTGCAGAGAAAATTGTCCTTCAATTTAAAGTCCCCAGAAGGTTAATTAAAATTTTAGCTGGTTCACTCATTTTTCTTTGGATCACGAAAGTTCACTGACATGGATTTATTTTTTATTATTAACTTGTGCCAGACCCACCATGATTTTGTATGGAATTGACAACAACCGAGATCTTTTTGGACCCAAGGTATGTACTTAGATTGGTATCTTCCCTCCTGCTGATATACATGATTTTTTGCTTAATCAGGGCAACCCTTGCATAAATAAAATGGATGCATCGACCACGGGGCTATTTGTCAGCTTGCTTAGATTTGCTTTGGAAGTTGCAAAATGATGGATTAGGTGATAAGAGTCTCACGTCCTTTTGTTTGTGCAGGTGGACCTCGGTCTCATTAAGACTAACCCGATCTGTTGTCTCGGGATTCAGTAGGTGGGGCCCTTCAATGCATGCATCCTGCAAATGATTTGTTCTTTGAGCCATCTAGTCTTAATGTCTTGGTGGGAATTGTTGTGCAAATGATTCTTAGTGAGTTTATTAGACAGGATATTGATTATGTGGCAAACGCATGTGATTGATTCCCATGGCCTGGGAAGAGTTCTGTCAATTGTGTTTTGTCAATTTTTATTACCTGATCTACATTGGAGAACTAATTAGTTGATTATTTTTTCATCAAATGCAAGACGATGCAGCCCTTGTTTTGTCTTTTATGTTTTTAATTGGTAGATGAATTTTATTGCAATGGAACAATGTCAAATCAACGTTGATCAACAGCCACAGCACAAAGCATTTTTGTGTGCATCAGTCAAAGTTTGAGCCTTATGTGACAGGGTTGGAACGGGACAGGACTCAATTCTCATTCCTTCTTTGAAATCCAACCTTATGCCCAACGGTTCATGCAAACCTCTTAATGGTGCATCTCTTCCAAAGATTGAGTCAAGTCTGATTGGCCCTGTTGGCTACATGGTTATCTTCATACTGAACTTTTTTTGTTTGTGCCTTTGATGAAAACCGCGTCTGCAAGAGTTCATTTTAAGGATTATGCTTGCCCTTAAGTCGCCACTGCCAAAACAAGCCACCAAAGAAAGCCCAATTGAGTACCTAAGTAGCTGTGAATCGACACGTGCCCTTGATATGCCAAACATTTCAATCACCTTGGATCCACCGTGTCTTGCTACCACAAACTATAGTGAGTAAAAGATTAATGATTGATTGCTGGTCACCGAATGTAAATCACCATTTTCTGATGGTATCCTGTGAGTGCAGTGTTGTGAATGTGGATCTTTGTGAAACTTTTGGAGAGGATAAAGGGTTCATGTTTACCCCTCTCAACGATTTTTGGGTGTAAAATTGGGGTGGTCCAATCCAATCTGACGTGGGATGCCCTTTGAAGATGATTTCAAGAATAGTTGATGGGTATATTTTCTGTTCATTTTAATGGTACACTGAAAAGTTTACTACCAGGGTGTCTGGTGTAAGAAAGCTCAAAAATTCAAACATACTGATGACATTCTGACGAAACACTAACGTGAAACATCTGAGCAATTCAAATTTATGTTTTCTCTTTTCTTCCTTGTTTCTATAGTCAATTAGATGAATCAAAGTTTCTAGCTGACCGTAATATAGTCGGGACAAGGCTTTAATGATGATTACAACATGAATCATGTTTCTATTAAGCAAGTAATTACATTGTCTTGCACTTTTTTTTCTTTTTTTTTTTCCTTTTTTTTATTTTTTTTTGAAAAGAACTGCTTTGGGGACAACCATTGTTTTCTGGAACAAAGCATGCAATCCTTACTTCCGAACTATAAGCCATACTGTAGATAGAATATATCCTCAAACTAGGGCTGTTTGGACTACCATATTGGTTGCCACCAAAAGGAATGTAAGAAAACGATCAAACCATCGAAGTATAAAAATGGAAGTGTAAGATAAGATAAAAGCATACAATGAGATTGTTTTTGATGGATTATATTAATCTGAAACAAGACCCACAAATTTGGTAAACCGGGGTACTTGTATATGCCCAGTGTAACACATATCAGATGGATATAATACTCATACTGGTAATTGCTATTGCACCAATACTTCATAGTAAGAATTTAGCGTATCTTATTGTACTGGGTCCATTATTTCATATAGTTCTATAAGTTTTTTTTTCCAATTCTCAACATAAAAATGTTAGAAGGGGACGTAAACAGTGATCATTTCAGTAACTTAGAAATGTTCCGATTTCCAAAGAAGAATATTAATACAGCTTTATACAAAAATAATTTTTTGAATGGCCGATCTTTGTACAAAAATCTTGATAAAAAAAAACTTAGGATATTTCATGTCATGGATAGATAGTCATATCTGTATCTGTGCCCTGAATCTCAGAAAGTGCAGAGTCATACCCCGGATACCTGTATCCATTTGTATCGGGATAGATAGTCATACCTCTATTCATATCCCGAATTTCCAAAAGTGTAGAGTCATATCCTAAATCCTAAATACCTGTATAAATGTGCATCTGGCCTGATAGGTTATCCTAATGTACATTGGACAAGTCTCCACCAAGTTTTATAGCATGCAAAACTAACATCAGAATCTCTCTCTCTTCTATAAAATGCCATCCGCTATTACCACTTTAAAGTTTAACTAGTACCAAGAATTTAGAAAAGAGACTGACTGGATATGTTGCACACATAATGCAGATAGATTGAAACAAAGAAAGCCAAAAACAATAAGAGAAAAACTCACACTCAACATAACCATCAATGATGTAAATCACAATCAGCACATCTCCTCAAAACCAGAAAAGAGTAGATAAAAGTTCCAAGGCCTCTCAGCTTTCTGTCACACAATGCCTGCTTTATCATTCAGTTGATCGAGGCATGGTATAGATATTAGCAGTTGACATATGAGTCATAAGTCTTTATTCAGAACCATGTGGATAGCCTACTAGTTTGTTTTAGGGTCCTGCTATTGGCACAAAAAATTTATCTTTTCCCACACAATTCCTCTTCACACACATTACTAAAATTTAAAAATAAATGTATTTCTTTCCACACACATCAAAAGTTCCTAAACTGCCCTTATCTTCATTCTCCTCTTTCTTCTTCCCACACACATCTTCATCCATTTCTTCCCACACACAAACCAAAAGTGACTTGGGACTCCACCGACTGTATCATCGATTTTCCGGCGATTCTCCGGCGTGCCACCGGCGTTCCTATTCCTCTAGACATTCTTCTCTTCCAAAGGTAAATGGATCCTTCCAACATTACCATTTCTTCTTCTTTCCTATCTATTCTTTACCATTTTTTCCATCTTAGATTACCTTTTTTTCCATGAAAACTTGTTATTAGGATAGATTTTCATTCAATGTAAGTTTTGACAAACAATGTTACTGTTTTTTAATATTTTTGGGTTGCATTTGATCCACCATCGTCGCGGTTTTAGGTTCAGAAATCGCGACTGTTCGACTCTGGTTGACCGAACGGGCTGCAAATGTTCGGACACTAATGTCCGAACAAATTGGTTTTGTTCGGAAACTAATGTCCGAACATATCAATTTTGTTCGGACACTCAGGTCCGAACAAAAGTAATATGTTCGGACACTCAGGTCCGAACATATAGAGATCTAGCAGTCAAATAAAAAATTTTTCTTTCGTATTTCAGAAATGGACCGGCCAAGATCTTCTAGGGTGCGACCTACTGCTTCAAATAGGAAGCGACGTCAGATAGTAGAAGAGGTTGTGGAAGACCCAGAGGTATGATGAGTGTTAAATATTGCATATTTTACCCCTCATTAGTTCGGATTTTATCAGCATATCATTTGCATATCATTTGCTTTACACAGAGATTTTATCATTCTATCACATTAAACGGATTATCGGATTATCATCCATAAACCCGATTATTTATAGCGCATTTTTATGTAACTTCTCTTATGTAGGTGGACCCCGCGACTATCTCAACCTTCTGGCTTATGTCCCAAGGCACCAGTAGTGTTGAAGAATTCCAAAATAAGATGAGAAGAATTCATTTTCCAACACAAAGGAGTGGTTGGTGTATTGGTTAGAGTTTTGGTTGGTATGAAATAGGTTATGGGTTTAAATCCCAACAATTACATTTTTTTTTACATAGAAGATATTTCATCCAACTCTAACATCTCCACCAATCAGAAGATATTTCATCCAACTCTAACCTCTCCACCAATCAAAGCTTGCCATGGCACAAATCCATGTGAAAGGATATGAGCCAATTAAAAGCCTCCAAAATGAAGGACCACAAATAGCACATATACTTTTGGAAGGAAAGTTTGTTGCAACCAATCAAATTGAAGCAATCCATGTGAAAGCAAAAGAGCCAATCAAAAGCCTTCAAGTTACAACCAATCAAATGGAAGCAATCGTTGTGAATGAAAATGAGCCAATCAAATGTCTTCAAAGTTTCTATAAATTGGAATGTTGTTGTAGAAAAGAGGGGGATCTTTTGGCAAGTTAGTCTTTTAGCAATTTTATTTTACCTTCTCTCTACTTTTAGATTGTAATTAGGAGCTTTTTTGTAACTAAGTAATTGAAGATCATTAATGAAGATTTGGAGCACTTTCTTGATGTTTAGTGGCTAAAGCTCTTGGATTAGGCTCTCCTTTTGAAGTTAAGTAATGTGATTAGTTTAATTCCATGCATGTTTTAGTTTAAATTCCCTACTTGTGCCTTAATTGATTAGTAGATTTTTAGATCTAGTTGTACTAATCTCTCTCATTTCCCATGCTCTATCTCTACACTTGATGCTTGGATAATCTCAATTGATGCTTTTAATTGGATTAAGTTCTCTCACATAGCATGCTCTAGAGCCCTTATCTTTGATCTTTTGTAGCTTGATTTTGATGATTTATTGTTAGGGTAGCTAAATGATGATCTAGGATATTGGTCATTGATTTTCTTTTACTTTGATCTTCATTGTTATATCATCCAATCTAATTAGGCAAGAGATTGCTAATTGGATTGTAGATTTGGGAATTGAATTAGAACATGCATTGTTTGAATTAATTACATACTTAGTGGATTTTGGATTGCCTAATCTATTATTCTTATTGTTGTTAATTTAAATCTTTATTTGATTTGTTATTTTCACTTCTAGATTTCTAGATCTACACTTCACACCACTTGTTTTAAAATCATACACATTTCACACCACATCTTCACCTTAAATCTTCCATTTCTACCACCATTCATCCACTAGTTTAGTGTAGTTTGTTAGATTAGCTTAGACCTTGTTAATTTCATATTTTAGATTGTTAATTAATAGTTTACATTGCATAGTTTAGTAGTTTTAATTGTTTACTTCAATTTTCTATATTAGCTATATCTTAGTTCAATTCTCCTCTAATTGGATTCATTGCTTGCTCCATCCTCTCTCTGTGGGATCGATAATCCGGACTCTTGAGTCCTTTACTACTTGACGACACCGTAGTCTTGCGGTTAAAAATTGCACAATTAAGTGTCGATCAGGTATCTGAGGAAGAGGAAGAACAACAACAAGAGATGGAAGAGCAACCAGCCTCGGGGCCACAAGATAGGTCATTATTGACCAGCTTTGATACACATACAGCTGGGTACATTTGGATTGGACAGGTGTGTTTCACTTGTTTCATATGAAAGTTTTATTCATTTGTTAATTTATTTAATAATGTATTAATGGTTGAATGCAGGATCGAGGACCACTGAAATGTCTAAGTCATGGGCAGAAAGTGCCTTTGTGGCAACTGAATGAGTCTGACAGGTTTAGAGATTTAGTCTCGAGGTCCGGATTGGCTCCCTTAGTGACGGCATCTTACCGCTCCGTCAATAAGATTACTGTATCTGGCTTTGTGGAAAGGTGGCAACATGAGACGAACACCTTTCATATGCCTTTTGGTGAAATGACCATCACCTTAGATGATGTTGCATCTATCCTAGGCATCCCAGTGATTGGGCGGACTGTTTCTTATAATGAAAGAATGTCATATGAAGAAGCTCAAGCACTCCTTGTTGATGCACTAGGAGTAGAACCGGTAGAAGCACATGACGAGCTGATACAAGTGCGGGGCCAATCAGTTAGATTGGAGTGGTTACGGGAAAGGTTTGCCAGTGTGTCTGACGATGATGGGGATAAGATAATAGACTATACAGTAAGAGCTTACCTTCTGTACTTATTGGGTTGTACATTGTTTACTGACAAGAGTGGCACACGGGTGCCGATCATTTTCCTTACAAAACTCGTAGATGTAGAGGCCATACTTTCATATGCATGGGGTGCTGCTACACTAGCATACTTATACAGGCAGTTGGGGTTAGCAACCAGGCATGAAGTGAAACAAATAGCCGGTTATTTGACTCTATTAGAAGCTTGGGTGTGCGAACACTTCGAATGTTTGACTCCGACTCCAAACTTACTCTATGAAGCCATTCAGCCCCGGGTCCATCGATGGTTTCCTCGTAGAGAGTCTGCTCCTTTATAAAGCATACGAGAAAGAATTGATGCCATGAGTATTGATCAGGTAATTAACTTGACGTTTTTTTTAAAGAGTGTATCGGATTAACTTTTTATTTTCTATTATATACTTTCATATCTTATGATTGGATTAACTACTTTTCGGTGACTTGGGACCCATATCGTGATATTAGACAATATCACCCTTTCAATGAAGTTGCATACTATTGTGGGTGCATCAAATGCATGGATGTTGTTGAGCCTTATCACCCAGATAGCGTGCTAAGACAGTTTGGGAGAGTTCAGACGATTCCTCCACCGCCATTAGCCCCTATTCGTGCTACGTGAGGTCCGACTACCTGTAACTATCGAATTGCGTATCAATATATCAATCAAGTTTGGGAGGGATGGCCTAATCACCTGCTATCTGCATTGAATCGTAGTCAACCAGTTAGGCGTCCTGCAGATTGCGTTCCCGGGTATATGAATTGGTATGCACGAGTATCGTGGAGGATATTACAGCACCCAAACTTTCATTCTAATTTCGCGCCCCGTCCCGAAGAAAATGAGCAAGCGGTAGCGGTGTGATTGACTATCAGCAGCGTAATTCGGATGCACTGATCATTCTTGATGAGGTGACAGAAAGAGGTGAAGACCATTGGGTTGAAGACCCGCGGGGACTATACACCCATGTAAATCAGGTGGCACATGTGTTACGGGGAGTTTCAATTGAGGATGCTCAACGAACCTTTCGACATCCCCACATGAGTTCACAAACTTACAGTCACACTAGGACTAGGAGGGGAAAGGACAGTTGAAGAAATGTAAAGAGTTGTTATAATTGACCAAAAACAATTAACCATTGTAATAAATAAATGTAATTTGAGTAATAAATTCACAGTTGGTCTTACCTCTTGAGTTATAAACTCACTGGTATAATCCATGACAAAGTCCGATCCAACCTGACTTTCTTGTGTAGAGACCCGCATAATATATAAATTAATATCACTGTCTGGATATTTACTTCCGAACATATAGTATATGTACGGACTCTCAGGATCGAACATATGCTATATGTTCGGAAGTATAAGACCGAATATACTATATGTTCAGATGTATATGTCCGAACATATGTCATATGTTCGGTCCTGTACTTCCGAACATATGGTATATGTTCGGTTCTGAAATACCGTACATATCGGGAGGTTGCAAGTTTCAGGCGAGATGAAAAATTTACAAAAGATATAAAAATAAAAAAAAATACCAATGAAACATACCTTTCCACTACTGCTTTAGTTAAAAGGCACCTTTTGATTGTTGTTTTCTTCCATCTCTTCCTTCATTGCACAATCAAATGGAGGAATGTGAATGAAAGATGAGTTGCTAAGGAAGATGAAGGAAGTGGAGAGTGAGATAGGCTGCCCAGAAAAAGAAAATGCAAGAATGTGAGTGAAGATGAGTTGCCCAAGGAAGATGGAGGAAGTAGAGAGTGATGTGGGAGAAGCTCTTTAGAGAAGAAGAATGGAAATTGTATGTGAAAAGAAAATCTGATTTGAGTTTTTGTGGGATAATGGCTATTTTAGTCATTTCATAAAGGGGTAAAAATGTAATAAGAAAAAAAAATCCTTGTGTTTGAAAAGAAAATTTTTGTGTGCCAATAGCAGGACTCTTGTTTTAATGTTGAAAGGAGTCTTCAGCTCAAGTAGTGTATCAGTTGTGCAAAAGGTTCCAACCCATTCCAAATCATTTTTCTTTCAAACAGTTCCTATCATACAAACTAATGAGATCCTAGTTTGATGGCGAGCATTTTTTTCAAATCAAAAGACTCTAGAGACCTCATTCTCATCTCCCTTACTATAGTTTTATTTCACTTTTCTTCACATCGTCCATCATCCATTATCTTAATGGATTGGTCATGTTGCCAATATATGATTTTCAATATATTTAACATTGCTGATATATATATAGGGAGGTGCTCTAGTGAGAGATACTCTCACCTAGTTAGTGAGAGATAGGTGGGGGCCCTCATATTTAAATTGGGGGTCCTTGCATGTAAGTTGGTGAGAGTGGATATGGAAATGAGGGCCCCTACCCATCTCTCATAAACTTGGTGAGAGTGTCTCTCATAGGAGCACCTCCCATATATATATATAGAGAGAGAGATTCATATTTTGATCACTAAACATCTACCAAGACCAAATTAACAATATGGCAAACACAATTGAGATTAATCTTCTTATAAATAATAAACATCTTCAAAAACCAAACAAGTGAAAAAAAAATAGCCCAAAACAAAAGAAAGAAAAGAAAGATAGATGAACAGATGATAACCTTCAAGATGTTATATGGTTGTATTTGAAGTTTAGATATGGACTTGGGCCTGACATGTTTGGGA
Organism: Litsea cubeba; assembly: GCA_012931725.1. Classification (NCBI taxonomy): domain Eukaryota; kingdom Viridiplantae; phylum Streptophyta; class Magnoliopsida; order Laurales; family Lauraceae; genus Litsea; species Litsea cubeba. The sequence continues at coordinate 17,888,482 of CM022947.1, forward strand.
TGGGATGGTCTTGGGCCAGGCCCTTACAGTACATGTCGAGCTTGGGCCGAATACGAGTATGTGTTTTTGAAGTTGGGTCGGGCTTGAATATGCCTCCTCCTGGTCTGACCGTACCATCAACACCCCTAGTCAGATGCGCCCATGGCATGATGAAAATGGACGGTTGAAAAGATGAGATGTGGTCTAGACTCAATGTGAATGAGTGGTTGGCCCAATGGGAGGGCTACTTGATGAATGATATGTTGGGATAAGAAGGATCGGATTAGGGCTGGATCTGTAGTGTCCTGGACCCAACCGAAATGAGAACAAGAACTCGTGCCCAAAACCATACTGAAATTGGACCTGTACCCAAACATAAATTAATTAATCCAAGCCCGATCTAGACTGGAATAGAGGGCTCAAAATTGGACCCCAACCAATCTGAAATGATATAAGTTCAAATTATAATATATTAAGCTAGAAGATTTTATAGCTTTGGATCCAAGATTGAAAGTCAGTTGCAATTTTGTTGGGAAGTTATCCCCTTTTTTCAAATGCTTCGCATTCTATCTCCCACTACCTATCTTATGCAACTACCTATTATTTATCTCATGAAACTTCCCTTCCATTCTCAACTCTTACGGTGTTTCCAATTGGTCTCGGGGCTGAAGGTTAATTTGTCCAAAAGTATGTTGGTGAGAATTGGCTGCACTAAGGAAACCATCCAGTCTTTGGCTGTTATATGATTGGTTGCAAATCAGGGAGGCTTCCTTTTGTGTATCTTGGTCTTCCAATCAAGGCAAAATCGAAATCTAAGGCTTTTTGGGACCTGGTTATTGACAAGTTTGAAAAGAAATTATCATTATGAAAAAAAATATTATTTATCTTTGGATAGAAGAATCACTTTGATGAAAGCTTCTTTGTCTAATCTCTCAGTATATTATATGTCATTTTTCAAGATGCCAAAGGCAGTGGTAGAAAGGGAGGACCGTATTTGCATAAACTTTTTATGGGAGGGTCAGGGGGAAGGGAAGAAACTACATCTCCTGAAGTGGAGTGAAGTGATTAAACCAAAATGGAGTGAAGGCTTGGGTCTTGTTAGTTTGGAGAAGAAGAATGTGGCTTTATTAGCTAAATGGTAGTGGAGGTTTAGGGAGAAAAGGAAAGCTCTTTGGAGGAGAGTCATTGCTGTGAAGTACGGTGAGGACGAATGGAGGGGTGGCCTAATCCTGGCGTAAGATTCCGTAGGTCAAGTTTGTGGGGTGCTATTGTGTCTGATAGAGATGCTTCTTCTGAGTGGTGGAAAGTCTTAGCTAAAGGGGTGGGTTTTGTGGTGGGGAATGGGAGGGATGTTAAGTTTTGGTTGGATGATTGGATTGGGTTGGGTTAGGGCCATTATGTGATTTGTTTCCTAAGGTCTTTAGGGTGGTGTCCAACGAGGAGTCTATAGTTTGTGAGTGCCTTGAGGTGAGAGAGGTGTGTACATTGCGGGGTGTGTCTTTAAGGAGAAGTCTTCATTTGTCTGAGGAGGTTCAATATGAGGAGTTATTAAGTCTTCTTACTAATGTTTTCTTGTGCAGGGAGTCTAATGATTCTTGGATTTGGAAGCCCTCAATTTCTAGAGAATTTTCGACAAAATCTTTTTAGTTGGCTTTGGAGGGTAGCCGACCCTCTAGAGCTTCTTCCTCCCTAGTTTGGTTGGGGTTGGCTCCTCCCCGGTGTTGGGCCTAGGGTCCAGATCAAGTGGGTTCATGTACATGGGTATTATGGTAATTATACCGGGACTTTCTTGTTGACCAAGTTAGGATTTCTTGGGGGGTAAGAAAGAGAACATTATAAAATGTTGTAATGTGTAAACCCATGAGAGATTGAGAGAGAGGAGTGAACCTTAAGGAGAGTTTTCTTTTCCGTGGATGTAGGCAAAATTGTCGAATCACGTAATTCTCTTGTGTGTGATTGATTGTTCTTGTGTGGTTGTTTGATTGCTCGATCGTTGATTCACGTTTCTGCATACACGCGCACAACAAGTGGTATCAGAGCCTAGGGTTTACTAGGGTTGGTTTGTGCTGTGCTCGTGATCGACGGATCGAATCAAGGGTATCCGGATTTCTGCACGTGGTTCTTCGTCGCAGAAAAGTGAGATCGTTTCCGATCTCTGTTGGGCCACACAGATCAAAAGGATCGAATTTTCTAATTTGAAACAGAGAAAGGTTCTACTTGCAGAGAATAGAGATTGGGTTTCGTTGATTTTTTTATCATCGCTGGGCCACGGAGAAACAACAGGATTGCTGCGCACAAGGGGCTGATCCGGACTTCCTGTTCGTCGCCTGAGAAGTGAGAAGGAAGCCGTTGCTGTCTTTGTGTCCTAAGATCCGGGCTCCTGTGCAGCCGGAATCAGACCGGAGTCTTCTGGACGCCGTCCGTGCGCCGTGCGTCGTCGTCCCCTCTTCGCCGGAGTCCGCCGCTGCCGTGCGGTCCCCGGAGTCCGCCGCCGCCACCGTGCCGTTTCCGCCGCTGCACCATCGCCGGAGAGGAAGAGGGAAGAAGGAGAAGAAAATCTCCATCGAGTTCTGGTTACAAAACCAAAACCAAGAAACAGAACCCATTCTATTTGGGGAGAAGAACAAGCCCAGGCCAGGTTGGGTCCAGGTCGGGTTGACCTGACCCGTCTGCAGAAAGCCTAGCTCACAGCAGGGACCAGATCAGGTTCAGGTTCTGGGTCAGTTCCGCCTGACCCGTGAAGCAGGAAGCCCATTCCAGCATTCTGCTGACGTCAGCGCCACGTCAGCGAACAGTACGGTCAACAGGGTTTGACCGGGATCGACGACAGAAACTTGTTTCGTCGATATCTTGATCATCCGAGGTCAGATCGGAGATCCGTTTGCGCCTACAGACTCGTTGCGAGCAGATCTACGTAATTGTGGAAGAAGATTGGCAGTTTGACGGTCAACAAGAAAGTTTGACCAATCGGAGCGCAGAAAACTATTTTTGCGATATCGGAGCCATCCAAAGTCGGATTTCAGATCCGTTTCTTCCAGCGTGCTCGTGGTGACGAGATCTACAGATTGGTGCAAGAATTGAGGTTAGTGACAGTTGTTTATATTTCTTGATTATTTAATTGAGATGGAAAATAACACTGTGAACACTACCATGATCAAACTCAACCATACCAATTGGTTGATTTGGAAACCTAAGATGGAGGATACACTCTATTGCAAAGACCTCTATGATCCCATTGAAGGGGATAGTGCCCGACCAAAAGAGATGTCTGATCCAGATTGGAAAAAGATGCATAGAATGACCATTGGTCACATCAGACAGTGGGTGGATAACAGCATATTCCATCACATGTCTAATGAAGCCAATGCGAGAACCCTTTGGATGAAGTTAGAAGAAAGATATGAGAAGAAAACCGCCGTAAACAAAACTTTTCTTATTAGAAAGCTTGTGAATATGAAATTCACGGAGGGTGGTAAAATTGAAAATCACATAAATGATTTTCAATGCATTGTGAATGAACTGGCTACAATGAAGATGGTCCTTGATGATGAGATGCAAGCTTTATTTCTTCTAAGTTCTTTACCAGATACATGGGAGACATTGGTGGTTTCCGTAAGCAACTCTACTCCAGATGGTGTGTTATCAATGAGTCAGGTAACTAGCAGCTTGTTAAATGAAGAAACAATAAGGAAAACTGCCGGGACAGATAATGCACATGCCTTTGTTACTGAGAATAGGGGGAAGAGTAAGAGTAGGGGACCAAAGGGGGGTCGTGGCAAGTCCAGAGGTAGCAGGGAATCACAGACTAAGAAAAAGTCTGGAAAATGCTTTCATTGTGGCAAGGAGGGTCACATTAAGAAGAATTGTTTTGCCTTGAAGGAAAAGAAAGAAATCCATAATGAACAGAAGAATGACACTAACACCGCTGCTACTTTGGATAATGAAGTAGTGATTCTGACCAGTGAAGGTGAAGAGTGTTTGAGTGTTGCAGATGATCAAGTTGAGTGGGTTGTTGACACAGCAACATCCTACCATGCTACTCCTTCTAAGGAGATGTTCACAATGTACAAAGCAGATGACTTTGGCACTGTGAAGATGGGCAATACAAGTCATTCGAATATTATTGGGATCGGTGATGTCTACATTCAAACAGATATTGGTTGCACAATGATGCTGAAAGATGTGCGACATATTCCTGATCTACGGTTGAATCTGATTTCCGGGACTTCATTGGACCGTACAGGTTATGAAAGTTACTTTGGAAATGGCAGGTGGAAACTCACTAAAGGGTCTCTTATTTTTGCGAGAGGGAAGGCGTGTAATACGCTGTACAAGACACATGTGAAGCTATGCAAAGGTGTGTTGAATGCTGTTGAAGACAGATCCTCTCCAAATCTGTGGCACAAGAGACTTGGGCATATGAGTGAGAAAGGACTGCAGTTATTGGCAAAGAAAGATCTGATTAACTACTCCAAAGGTACATCCCTTGAACCTTGTGATTATTGCTTGTTTAGTAGACAGCATAGGGTTTCTTTCTCTAAAACATCAACGATAAATCTAATATGTGGGATTTGGTATATTCTGATGTTTGTGGTCCCATGGAGGTGGAGTCATTGGGTGGCAATAAGTCTTTTGTCACATTTATTGATCATGCATCCAGGAAAGTCTGGGTTTATGCGTTGAAATCGAAGGATCAGGTGTTCCAGGTATTTCAGTAGTTTCATGTCATGGTTGAATGAGAAACAGGAAAGCTCTTGAAATGTCTTCGCACTGATAATGGTGGTGAGTACACATCCAACCAATTTAAAGGCTATTGCTCAAAGCATGGTATTCGACATGAAAGAACAGTTCCTGGTACTCCACAGCACAATGGTGTAGCAGAGAGAATGAACCGCACTATTCTTGAAAGGATGAGATGCATGATTAGAGTGGCACAGCTACCCAAACCATTTTGGGGTGAAACTATTCTGACTGTCGTTTACCTGATTAACAGGTCTCCCTCAGTTCCTTTGGATTTTGATCTTCCGGAGAGAGTATGGACAGGTAAAGATGTCTCCTATTCTCATTTAAAGGTATTTGGGTGCAAGGCTTTTGCACATGTACCAAAGGAGCAACGTTCAAAGCTGTATGATAAGGCAGTGTGTTGCATTTTTCTTGGCTATGGTGGTGCCGAGTTTGGCTACAGGTTATGGAATCCAGAGAAAAGAAAAATTATCAGAAGTAGGGATGTGGTGTTTCATGAAGACCAATTCTTTGGAGATATTGAAAAGACTGAAAAGTCTAAAGAAGTTGTTGATGGAGTGGTTGATCTCACACCGACTCCTTCTTCAGTGCAGACTACAGGTGGAGAAGGTGGACAAAACGACTTAGATCGTGATGAGGCGCAGGGGTTGCCAGATGAACAGGGTGTTGAGTAGGGGGAGCAGTCTCCTCAGTCAGAAACCACAGAACCTCAGGTTAAGAGGTTTACACGAGAGCGTCAACCATCAACAAGATATCCTGCGGCAGATTATATTTTGCTTACTGATGAGGGGGAGCCAGAGTGCTACTCAGAAGCAAAAACTCATGAAGATAAAGATGAGTGGATGAAGGCTATGCAGGATGAGATGAGTTCTTTGAAAAGAACAAAACCTATGAGCTGGTGGAACTCCCAAAAGGCAAGAAGGTTCTGAAGAACAAATGGGTGTTCAAGGTGAAAAGAGATGACAGTGGAAAACTGATAAAGCACAAAGCACGGCTAGTGGTTAAAGGCTTTGCGCAGACGAAGGGTCTTGACTTCGATGAAATATTCTCTCCAGTTGTGAAGATGACTTCTATCAGAGTTATCTTGGGTCTAGTTGCCAGCATGGACCTTGAACTTGAGCAGATGGATGTGAAGACTGCATTTCTTCACGGTGATCTGAAAGAAGAGATTTACATGACTCAGCCGGAGGGGTTTGAGGTAGAAGGAAAAGAACAGCTGGTTTGCAGGTTGAAAAAAGTCTCTACGGGCTGAAACAAGCGCCGAGACAGTGGTACAAGAAGTTTGATTCATTCATGGTGAGTCATGGGTACCGGAGGATAGCTGCAGATCACTGCGTTTATGTTCGTAAGTTTGGTAATGGCAAGTTTATTATCCTTCTTTTATATGTAGATGATATGTTGATAGTTGGATAAGATAGTGAAATGATTGGCAGGTTGAAGAGGGACATGTCAAAGACTTTTGACATGAAAGACTTGGGTCCCGCACGACAGATTTTGGGAATGCAAATACGTCGTGACAGGAATGCCAAGAAGCTGTGGTTGTCACAGGAGAAATATGTTGAACGGGTGCTAGCGAGATTCAACATGATAGATGCTAAGCCAATTAGCATGCCTTTAGCCAGTCACTTCAAGCTCTGTAAGAGATTATGTCCTACTACAGATGAAGAAAAGGAACGGATGATGTCTGTTCCATACTCCTCAGCAGTTGGGAGTCTTATGTATGCCATGGTGTATACACGGCCAGACATTGCTCATGCAGTGGGTGTAGTGAGTAGATTTCCTTCTAACCCTGGGAAAGAGCATTGGGAAGCAGTGAAGTGGATCTTCAGATATTTGAGAGGTACATCAGATTTTTGCTTGTGTTTCGGAGGCTTAAAACCGGTACTTGAAGGCTTTACAGATGCTGATTTTGCAGGCGGTCTTGATCGTCGGTTGTCAACTTCTGGGTACTTATTTACTTTTGCAGGGGGAGCTATTTCCTGGCAGTCTAAGTTGCAGAAGTGTACAGCATTGTCTACAACCGAAGCAGAATGCATAGTTGCTAATGAAGCAGGGAATGAGATGATTTGGTTGAGAAATTTCTTTCAAGAACTGGGTTTGAAGCAAGAAGTGTATGTAGTCTACTATGATAGTCAGAATGATATGGATCTTAGCAAGAACGCTACATACCATGCCCGCACAAAGCACATTGATGTGAGATATCATTGGATTCGTGAGGTCATCGAAAAGAATCTCATGAAGTTGGAAAAGATTCACACTGACAAAAATCCCTCTGACATGATGACTAAGGTCGTGTCTAAGGGAAAACTGGAGCTGTGTTCAGAGTTGGCAGGACTGGACTCCTAGTAAGGGGTTCAGAAGCGTCTTCCCCATGGTCTGGAGGGGGAGATTGTTGGGCCTAGGGTCCAGACCAAGTGGGTTCATGGACATGGGTATTATGGTAATTATACCGGGACTTTCTTGTTGACCAAGTTAGGATTTCTTGGGGGGTAAGAAAGAGAACATTATAAAATATTGTAATGTGTAAACCCATGAAAGATTGAGAGAGAGGAGTGAACCTTAAGGAGAGTTTTCTTTCTCGTGGATGTAGGCAAGATTGCCGAACCACGTAATTCTCTTGTGTGTGATTGATTGTTCTTGTGTGGTTATTTGATTGCTCGATCGCTGATTCACGTTTCCGCATACACGCGCACAACACCCGGGTGGAAACTTTTTGTTGGTTAGTAATTGCAGCAAAGATCTCCATGGCTTATAATTTAAGAAGAAGAGGGTTGATGTCCAGTGTCATCTCAGATTCTTGCGTGATGTGTTGCAAAGAAGAGGAATTTGTTGACCACCTTTTTCTTCATTGTGAGGTTACGGCAAGTGTTTGGTGTCATTTCATTGGGAGATGCGGTGTCTCTTTCTGTAGTCCAAAAAAGATTGCGGAGGTGGTAGAGTCATGAAGGGGAGGCAGATTCTTTGGTTGCGGTCGTATTCTTTAGAAAATGTTTCTGCATGCCATCTTATGGTCCATATGGAGGTAAAGAAATAATAGAATTTTCAAATCTATATCTTCTTCAGTAGAGGGGTTAATTTTTAAAATCACCATTACAGTTGCAAAGTGAGCTTTGGTGAGAAAGGAATTCTCTAACTTCTCTCTTAATGATGTTATTGTTAATTGGGAAGCTTGCATGAGGTGCGGACCAACAAATGAAAGGATGTCAATTATTCTATCTCCTCCCCCCACTTGATACACTTAAGTTCAATATTGATGGCGCAGCGAGAGGTAAACCATGCCTAGCAGGTATTGGGGGTGTTTTTCGTAATAGCAATGGTGAGATCCTTTTTATTGTCTTAAAGAATGTTGGCATTTGTGATTCTAATGAAGCGAATGTACTATCTATTTTAGAAGCTCTTCGTTGCTTTAAGAGATATTTTCCTTTAGAAGTGTATGCATTTGTTGGATGGGGAATTATCCTTTTGTACCTCCCTTTATTCTACTTTTGCATTTTCTTTCTTCTTTAATGAAAGTTTCTATTACCGTTTCAAAAAAAAAAAAACTCTTTCTACCTCCGCTTCTATTATGTTTCTTCCCCAATTCTCATTATATACCACTTAGCTCTCGTAGTATGCAAACATTTACTTTTGACATTTTCTTTTCTTTTATTTTCTTTCTAAATTAGGAATAAGATTAGCAGGTGATGATCATTTGGAGGTTTTCCTTAGAAGGTAAGGAGTTTATGAGTTAGTTTTCTTTTATTTTCATGTCTCTTTTTAATTCAATTTGATTTTTTTTGCAATTGTTTATATTCTTTTTATATTAAAATATTTAGTTTGCAATACTTGGACCTACCTGTGCTCTAGTTAAACACATAATGTAAAAAGAGAACGACATCTTACCCAAGTGGTAAGACGTGTTAAATAGTTGTTTATGTAGTTTCCTATGGTTTTAGAATTAATGGCTATCAACTTTATCATGGTAATAGAGTCAAAGGTCTAGAGTTCGAAACCACATAGGGCAAAAACGCCCCATGCTGCGTTGTGTGTTTGTGCGGACTTTAGATGTGGTGGACCAGGTTTTGAACCTCCATTTCTTGACCCCCCTTAGCTGGGATAATATAAAAAAATCAACCAAGAGACACCTTTTACAGCTCCCTCCAGAAATAACAATTAGCATCTCCTGAATGATTTTACCCTCACCCTACATTGATACTTATCTATGTACCATTGGATTGGATTCAAAAAAGTAACTTCTAGAATCCCTTAAATATTAAGGTCCTTAAACCAATAGTTGTGATTATCTTTTAGGGTGATATTTGTACCCAAAATGAAGTCCACAGTGACACCTTTCCTTCATAATATCGTTATGAATGGCATGCATTCGAGGGGATCTCACAAGAGTCCAGAGGATTAGATTTTTACCTCTTATACCCACACTTACTAAACCTGCTTAAATATATGATATTAGGATATAAAATTGTGTTCTTGAGTATGAAACCACAGACCCAGACTTTCCGGATCAAGTGGACTTTTTTTTAGCATGGGCGTTGGGGTACTTTTTGTCAATTCATTATCACTCGGATTCATACATACTGGTCCAGCAAGGTTTACATTAATTGCAGAGCTGATAGGAACATTTTTGTGTATAGGCTGAAGGATAGGGGCCTAACCTATATACAAATCAACCATGTGATTGTGCCAACTGTAATCCTCATACTGGGTGAAACTTTGCAGAGCTGTTCGTTTGCATTGGAATTCATAGGAAATCAATTCCTATGCATTATAAGTAAATATTCATAAAAAAAAAATGATATAAAAAGTATTTAAGAAATAAAGGCAAGGTTACATAAACTAAAAATAATAATATTTTATTAGAAAATGGGTTTCCATTAAAAGGGTAAAGGATATAAAGTGAAGATTTAATTAGGACCATGACTTTTATATGATTTGATTTGCTACGATGTTTCAATCAAAAGAGAAATTATTTGATGAACATTTATAAATTTTTATCATTATTTCTTTAATTTTAACTCCTTTAATATATCTTGAATTCAATTCCACACAATCTAATAGCCCCAAAAGAGGTAGATATTGCATCGTTGTAAGCAGTTTAGATTCTCAGCTTGGCCCCACAAGAATTTAGTTGGGAGCCTGGCAGCAGTCCATTTTATCCCCTTGACAAGCTCTATAATCCTTCTGTCAGCACCAGATGAAATTTTAAATTCACAATGGATTGATTTAAATTTTTATGATAAAAGATTTTAAAGAAAAAAAAAGTAATATTAATTACATATAAAAATACGTGATCAATCCAACAAGATATATAATTTGTGAGGATAAATTGTTGTTAATTGATTAAAATTTCTTGCAAGGCTTTCCATCAAAAAAATGCTTTCTATCATCAGACCGAAAGCACAAAGCCATAGACAATGACAGTTCGGTGCTACTGCCACATAATATAAAGAATCCCCATTTTTCCCCTGGTCAAAAACATATCAATCATTTTCATTCACATCACGGTAGACTTTACTCATTGATTTCGATAAATATATTCTGTACCTGAGTCTTCACTTTCACTTTAGTACTATTGATGCGAGAAGTGTGAAGTGGGTGTTTTAATGAGTGGAGAACAGATACATGAAAAAACATGCCAGACACCATCATTGTCTTGACTTCTTTTTGGCTATTTCTTTTCTTGGGCTGAGGACTTTGTTGAGAGGATTCAAAAGTGTAGAGGACTTTGTGTGGACTGTGGATATAGGTTGGACATCACTGCAGTAGGAATAGGTTTTTGACTTTTTAATTTGTATTTTTACTGCTTTAGCATTATTGGGGACTCAAGAGCAGAGAGACAAGATGTGCAATGGGAATAGTTTCTGTATTCTTTTTGGGTTTTTCAAATGCTTTCTTGAAGACTGAACTGAAGCTGTTTTGAGTATGGAAATGGTGTGTTAGCAGGAGACAAACCAGGTTATAATCTGGTCTTTCTGTCTTAAGATGGGCATTTGGGTTTATTAACCCAAACTCTAATTTGTTTTAGTTTTTTGAAAGACTGGATGCTTGTCCACATTCTATGATATTGTTTGGGTCAAAATGAAAATGAAGAACATTATTAGATGAGGTATCCAACAACATATTTAAACAGCTTGGCATTTGGGATGCACCAAAAGACACCTTTATGCTGCCACTTACTTCTGTATTGAAAGTATGGAAGATAGTAATCAAATTGATTTTGAATGTGGACTGGGTTTTGATTCTTTCTGCAGGAGCAACTAAAGTCTTAGTCGATGTAAACCATGTCTTCGCCGTCTTCTCTGTCTCTCTCTCAAGAGGCCTCCACTTTCGATGATATTTGCATGGAGCAGAATTTGCTTTTCTCAGACAGTCTCAAGGTAAAACACCATATAACGTTCTCTCTTGTTGCAAGCATAAATAGCCCAACTTTCAGAATCTAATTACAGAACATGATGAGCATTTGGATGAACCATAAATTGTGATTGATTCAACGTTTTGGCAGATGGAATATATCATATCTAATCTGAATGTTGGCCCAATTTGATCTTCATAGCCTGTACAAATCATGATTTGTGAAGGAGAGAAGAAATAGAAGAAAAATAAATAAAAGGAAGCACCTCACATTATGTTGTTTCCAACTAAGATTGGATGGTTATCAGTTTGGGGCCTTCGGGCAAGTGTTTGGCACAGTACAAAGTATGCTCTGATTTTTTCACCCCAAATACTATCCACTGTCTTCACCAATTATATGCTTTGGAATGGAAGATGAAGAAAAACAGTGTTCCTAATTGTGGATTTCAATCATAATTGGATGGATGGTCATTAGTTCGGGTATTTTGTATGGTTTCACTCTAAATATGCCACATGAATCAATAAACGCAAATTGTACGTGTCATGAAAGGGCAACAAAACAGTATCCCAACTCATGTGATCTCAAACTTCTTTACATTCGCCTGAGGCAGGGAAGAAACATTTAAAGGTCTAGGTACTTTGAGCATCCAAATGCACTTACTATATGTATTTTGTCCATAATATTTTATGCGATTTTTAATATAAAGTTGTTAAATTGTAGATATATTTTGCTTGCTTCTCCATTTCATCAACATATTTAATGGTAAAATGATGCCATGATTCTGTTGGTTCTTTTCTCATTCAGCTTACTGCGATTTACTTGCAAGTTTAATGATCAAGGAATGCTTTCATAATTCTTGTAAATCCCCAGAAGGATTTTTTATTTCTTTTTCTGTTAGTTTTCATGTTACTTATGTGCTTTCAGGATTTGAAGACTCTCAGAACACAGTTGTACTCTGCAGCAGAGTATTTTGAAGTATCCTATACAAATGATGACCATAAAGAGACGTGTGTCCCTTTGATTCTACTTAATATGTGTTCCCTCTTCAGGAAAGTGAGCTTTTCTTCTTTGATACTGATATTAGTTCCTCTGGCATTTATGTAGGGTAGCAAATACCTTGAAAGATTATGCAGTTCGAGCTATTGTAAATACAGTTGATCACTTGGGTTGTGCATCAGATAAGGTAAATGGTCTTTTTGATGAAAAGGCTGATGAAGTTGCAGCAACTGAGCTCCGGGTCTCTTGCATTGAACAGGTATTCCTTGAAATTTTTTTCTGTAGTTATTGGGATGGTTATTAACATCTTCTTTTTATAAGAACCAACAGGGAAGAAAGTTTCTAGAGTATGTGGTCATACATTTCTGAACACTCTGACCTTGTGTTCTTGGGAGGTTCCATTAAGCAATCCTTTATGTTCATAACAGAAACTGCAGAAAAGTTGCTCTGACCTTTAACCATGGCTTTAGTTTAGTCACTATTGAATAGTAGTAAAAACCATGAATCAAATTTTCCACCTTAACTGAGTTGCTCTTTTTTCGGGTATTTTAGAAAATTCAAACATGCCAAGCACACAATGACCGAGAAGGTATTTCCCAACAATCTCTTGCAATCATGACTCCCAAGTACCACAAGCGGTACAGCTTACCAGGTAAAGTATTCTTCATTTGCCTTCATCATGTGCAAGGCATATTTTACTCTTAACCCTCTGTATCTTCATTCTCCAAAACTTGCTTCCAAACCAACTGTCATCAAATTCCACAATCATCATGCCAAGAATTAAGGAAGAATCCGTTGTGTTCCAACTTCCACCTTCTAAATTTTTTGTTCAGCTGGGGAATCCATGAGTGGCTCTACACAGACTGTGGCAAGGCAACAAAGCTTCGGCCTAGATGGTGAGTATAATGATTCGCAATGACTTCAGATGCTAATTCGCACTTTCTCTTATATCATTTTGATCTAATGCTGACAGTTCAAAAATGTTTTTCATTCTCAGTGCATAATTTCTTATGTACCATGGAAGATATTTATAAGAAAAAAATAGGGAAAGATCTGCTCATTTATCACGTGGTCTTTGTGTTACAGAAATGCGAAAGATAACTAGAGATACTCCATCTTCATTCAGGTAAGTAGTTTGAGCCTTGAGGTATTATATGATGCTTGAGTGAGGGAAACAGAAGTATGCCATTTTCATGGGATGGGCCATACCATCTCTCCCCTATCATATGGTCCTGCCTATTCCTTTGTTGCTTTGCAATTGGACAACTACAGCTAAAGGTCTATTTAAAGAGGGTAAGATAAGTCTCGGACTTGGTTCATCAAATGGGTGGCACCATTCGGGTATTTATCACCTATAGTAAGGCACTCCTGATGGTTTCAACAGTCCAAAAGGTGGGCCCTGCAAATACAATTTGTAGGCTTAATCAATGGTGCTGATCCAGCATTGTATACTTTTCCCACAAATGGCACAAGACCTTTGGTACTCAAGTTGATGTTCTTTATTTGATTCATTTCTCGTTTCACCAAAATTGTGCTTTAACATAGAACTTCTCGGATTCTTAATGCAGGAAATTGTGTTCTCCATCACCTTCCCCACAACCAGGAACATTTTTGGTTGCAGGTACTATTTGGCATTGCACCAAGGTTCCACAGATTGTTGAGTTCTTTATGTCTGGATTAGAAGACCTTTTATCTGAGGTGTTTTTACTCATAATATTTGATTTATAATTTACTGATAATATTTGATTTATAACCCAGATAAAAGAACAGTTTCACCTGCTCCCTATCCACGTTTATTTCGCTCTAGATCCATGTCAAGTAGACCCACCACTCCGAACTCTTCCAACACACAGAGGTCCACCACTCCGAATCCCTCACAAATACAGAGAACCGCTACTCTCAACTCTTGCAACACGCAGCGACTGGTAAGTAGAAAAATTTATGGTCTAATTTACCTCATGAGTTACTATGGTGAGACTATCCACAAGTTGGTCAATTTTTTTAATCAGTGATGAGCAACAAGTTTGTCAATTTAGAATTCTACTTTCCTACTTCGGAACTAGAATAATGTTTGTATACTCATCTAAATAGAGAATTATATATTTTCTAGCTCATAATTTGTGCAACTGGCAATATGATCGGAACTTACATGGATGGCCCATACAGCAAAAGTGTTTGCGCAAGGTGGGGTGGAATCCTAACCCTTCAATTGCTAGCCGAAAAGGACAGTTGAGAAAAGGAACACAGTAACCTTCCTTCCAACATTTAATAGAAAAATGTCATATTATGAATGTCTAGGGATCTTAAATCTGGGAGATCATGGACATGAATGATAGCGTCAACCACATGAACAGTTCTTAGATCAGAATTGTGGACCTTGGTTGTACTACATGAAAGCTGTAGGTTCAGGGACCTGGTTTGCCCACTAATAACTTGCTCACAATGAGATTGAAGAGAAGAATTGATATCGTCCCTCTTCATTTACCCACTTTCACCATACATATATCAGTTGTTATGTATGCGGTTACAAGAAGATTCATGATGATTACAAGAAGGTAAACTAAAAATAACTGAACTGGAAAAGACTTTATATTAGATTATCAGCATCATTATCATCAAATCCCTGTCCCAAATATGTTGGGGTCAGCTGCAAGAATTCTGTTTCGCCATTTCAGTCTAGTATGAGATTAGATAATCTCAAAAAGAAATATAATTTTATCTCAAACTGTTTCAATCTAATATAACATACATAACTGGGTTATGAAGGGGTAGAGCACTTCCACTCTTTAGTGAGGACTTGACAAACTATTTTCTATATTTGAAATTTGAATAATCCTATATGGTTACTTCTGAGAAAGTGATACTAAATGCTTTGTAGAAGACATGTTCTCCATGCACCATAATTTTTCCTAAAAGCATAGACACGCTGATCCAAAGAGGTATTTGGAGTTTATGCAAAGTTGCTATTACGATATCCTTCAATCAGATTCCAAACCTACATGCATTCTAAAACAAGAAGCACGGACCTTTTTCTATTTATGTTAAATTTTGGTGAAATTTCAGGTGGCCATTAAGTTTACCGGTTACGTCTACTGAAAATTTTGTGCTCCGTTTTCAAATTTTGGAATTACATCTGTGATGCATCATAATCCTGTTATGAAATCCACTATAGCATGTCATCATGTAGAAATTTAAACTTCTGAAACTAATCACAATGTAGTACTAAATTAACAGATTCTACTTTCTGGGTTGCACCCAGTCAGACACATTGTTCTGATGGATTCTACTACTATATATCATTGACTAGCTACATCATTTTGTCCTTTTAAATCTTATATTTTCCCTTAACCGAACCCACATTTCTCATATTGAAATAATAATGTATAGCAGATTCACAGTAGATTATTTTCAGGAAATATTATCACTTACAAACATTATACGGCATCATTGTCAACAGTAGGAATGATAGTAGTAGTTTCCACATCCTCTTTCTTGCAAACATTTACGCAGTTTTACATGGGAGGTGCTCTGTTGTATATGTGTGCAGGATCCCTCAGAGCCCCAGAAATCAGCATCAATGCGCCTGTTCAATGAAAAGGAGGGCCAGAAAGGGTCTGATCAATATCCTAGTATAAGTAAACGCCTCCTCAAGGCCTTGCTCACAAGGAACAAGTCCAAGAATGATCCTATGATGTATAGTTACTTGGACGAATACTAGGAAAGCAAAATACCAACCTATATAAGCCTGAGAGGAAGCATTGATGAGACTTATTTATTTATTTATGTTTCCCTTGTTCTTTATCTTGTTACATTGGGAGAGAACTGTTCTTGTTGCTATATCTAATTGTAATATAAACTTACTGTTAAAATGATATAACATGTTTATTGAAATATTTGAAAGAAGTCAGTATGGATAGTAGTCCTTCCTTGCCATTGTTCGCGAATGCATAACCAAGAACAAGAAGTAAAGCATGGTTTAGGAAGATTTCATGGAGGCAGAATCCTTTGCATTTACAGCTCAAGTGAAGAAATATCGTACGCTGCCTATCAGCAATCAAATGCCCAAAGTTAACTAACAATGCAAGTAAGAGCATTGGTCAAGGCCTTGTCTCACCAGGGATTAGGTCCCAGGATCAAGTTTGTGAGGGTTTCTGTACTGAGCTAATGCCCCTATTTTGATCCTCAGAACTCAGTTCCTCTGCCACAGAGTACCTGTAAATCTGATTACTTGTAACTCTATCTGTAATTAGCCATGGCAAAGAATAAAACTACTGTCAGTCACAGGTAACTTGGGTTATCCAAATGCATGAGCCCTGATTTACACGTAACTTGTAATATCCTCAGTACTTGGGCCTAGGATTGGTACCATATGTAATATCCTGAGTACTTGGGCCTAGGATTGGTCTGGCCCAGGTAGTATCTTAGTCATAGTCTGACCCAAGTTTTAATGGAAATAGAAGTCCATACTTTTAGTAAAACTTAGCAAGTATCCCACGTGAGTGAGTTTGGGAAAGAAGGGAGTTGTAAAACAACTCTAAGAAGGAAGTTTGAAAGGAATAAGGAGTTTCTATCTTTCCTCTATATATAGAAAACCAACGACCATAGTTATATCATGTTCATCCTCATTGGAGAAAATCTCTGAGAGCAAACCATTGTGGTTTTCAATTTAGGAGAAGGAGAAGAAGGCTGCTGATGTCAAGTTCGCGTTCGAAGGAGACGATCGTGTATCAGAGGTGAGTGAATCTTCCTCGATTAATTATAATTCATGATTGTAGATGTTTGAGAAACCCAGTTTTTTTTATGAAATTGTTATCTGTGAATTGGTCGACATGTTCAGATTGTTGGATGTAATGGATTTCATGGTAGAATAGGGTGGTTTGGATTTCCAGTAATAATCTGGCCTTTTATTATGATTCAGTTTGAAAGAAGAAGATTAAATAGTAAATCTGTGCAAGTTATCCATTACTGTATCTCTGTCAAAGGAGTAGAATTGATCATCGTGAGGGGTAGTGGGACCCATCAGTGGACCTGATCTGAGATCAGGAACACACATCTGATCAAGGACCCCTGGTCGACCATGGTGTAGTTGGACATCTGAGGTTTGGACCAGTGGGACCCGCTGTACAGTGAACTCAAAGAATTCCAGGCGTCAATGCATAGAGTTGATTGTTTGAAGTTGTGGGACCCATCTATGGATCTGATTAATGATCAAGACCACACATCTTTGAGAGGAGCCTTGGTCGACCATAGTGTAGATGGACAACTGATGTTTGAATCAATGGGACCCACTGATCAATAAGTACAAAATCAGCCAGGCGTGGTTTGGGAGTTGAAACAGTAGATGACGTTTTTGGTTTGTGGACCCTAGAGAATGGTCCAATGATGAATCAGAGTCATTAGGGAGATACATCAGGCTTGGGCGACCATGACCTAGATGTATGATCATGGATGAAAACTAGTGGGACCCACTGTCCAATAGTTACAAAGAAGTCAGGCGTGACTTTGTACAGAACTATCAGAATTTAGTTTCTGATTTGTGGGCCATAGCATGTGATCTGATGATGGATCAGATTCAATAGACTGAAGATTTACTCTGGGGCGACAGTGTCTTAGAAGTCTGATTTTGGCTCTACCAAGTGGGACCCACTGGATCTTATTAAGAGGTTCAGATGTGATTTATTCTTGTATATGTTCTGTACAGGTAAATAAACTTGAGAATGGAAGTCTAATTATGGAAATAGACTTGGAATGGGTAGAAATAATTAATTAAATTCCTTACTTAAGTGAAATTAAGTTTTGTAATCAATGTTTAGTTAACTAAGATTAACTAAATAGAATGTGATTGAGTATTATGATGTAAAGTTGTATTACACATAGTGTGGGCCCACTATATCACTATAAACCAATTCTGATAAGAAGTGGGGGCAACAACCAGTGAAGTGTGCGTGGATTGGGTCCACACTAATGTTGTGTAAATTATTAATAATGGAATTTAATTACTGTATGATTATGAGATACGATGCATTTGGGTTTCATATGTTGGACTTGTGTCCGGATGATAGATGGCTTCGGGCCATGGTGGCCGTTATAGCGGCGGGTCCTTAATGGACGAGATGGGCCACTTTGATGGCTGGTCCTTAGTGGACGTGTCTGATGAGACATGGTCATGGTGACCGGTATACATGTATACGATAAGGCCTTTGAGGCGTGGTAATGTGCATGGGCACGGATTTGTATGTGAAAGAATTTGATTATTGATTCAGACCTGATGAATTATGTGATGTTATATTTTATGTAATTTGTTGTAATTAGGAATATTCATTCACTAGTAGCTGATGTTGTGTTACCCCCTTCAGGTAATCATGCTGCGGGAGGGACAGAGTGGAACGATGTTCAGCACGTAGATTTCAACATGCGTGGCTGACAAGAGAGATCGAAAAAGATAAATTAATGGATAAGGGGATTAGCCCTTGCTTAGGAAAATTATTTAATGTTTTAGTACATTATGATGCAGACAGAACTTATTAAAGTTTGAGTATTTATAACTCATTTGATTAAATGAAATTATTACATGATTTAAATGCCAAATGCTTATGTGAATTATTTGATGAATATATGGTAAATATTACCAAGTTATCACGATCCAGAGATCTGACGGGGGCCCCAGAATTTGGGTCGTGACAAAACTTACCAGCACCTAGGATGTACATATGCTTCAAAATGGGCAACATATCATATTGTATCATATCCATGCTGTATCTGGGCATCATAGACCCAGACTTGGTTTATATATAATCAATGGTCCCTCTGGTTCTACCAGTCATGTAATGACTAACTGCTTCCCTCATCAGTCCATACTAAGGGCCTGAAAGTGATGGTTCCTAATGTGTGGAATGAGAGTTGCCTGAAAATTCTCCCAGATTGTAAGAACAAACTCACTCAGCATTGCACACTGCATTGCTAATATATCAGCACACTGAAATTGGTTAGACATTTAAGGAAACTAGGTAAGAGACGTCAACGTCCTCCATGGAGGGGCAGGGTTGCTACTAGCTAGGTTCTACCTCCAGCCCAAAACAAATAATAAGTTATAAATAAATAGCTCAGACCCATTGTAACCATCAATAAATTGTGGACAGGATCCATCCAACCATGCTGCAAAAGAATATCAAAATGCCAAATTCGAGTAATTTACACAAACAGAATCCATTTAGATTTGCAGGGCTTAAACCTTGTTTGTGCTAATAATTATTGCAGTTCAATTCATCGATCTGGAGGTGGAAGTTCGTGACCTGACATAGACTGAATGTCCAGGGACAACTTCAAATCCCTTGTGTATTGTCAAAGAGGACGTTGATATTCATAAAGGAGAAGGCAGCAGTTCCTTCCTATATGAATAGAAATGGCAAGCAGGTGAATTGAGGCCCTATATTTAGAAGAAATCTCATGGAGACTGAGGAGAACCATCTCTCCTCCCTCCTCGACATTCTTAGCCAGGTCTCCATTAATCTAAATGTGGAAGATTGCAAGATTTGGACGGCATTTTAAAGGGATTACTCTCTAATATACCCTTTGTATAGAATTTGGAAGTTGAAGATTCTGCCAAGGGTCATGGTGTTTGGTTGGTTGGCATTGCTAGGTGGGATTTAGATAATGAATAACTTGCGCTGGCATAAGAAAATCATAGTCAACACTTTTCCTATGTGCTTGGTGGACGAGGAATCAGTTGATCGCCTCTCATTTTATCTGTGGATTGTTTGAGGCATGGCTGATGTGGGTGGGATCGGACAAAGGAAGGATTTTGTGGATAGGACCGCCTTCCCAGCAGTTTTATGGATCATTTGGAAGGAGAGGAATTCACGATGCTTTGAAGATTCCAGCACCTCGGCTGAAGATCTTGCTTACAAGCTCAAGTTCACCATTACTTCGCGGGCGTCCGTCCGGCCTTCCTCAATTTCATGGGCTTTCTATTGACCTCATTTTAAGGAATTAGAGGGAGGTGACCTTCCTTTAAAGTTTTTGGTTGATGGGGGTGTTTTAGTCCCTCTTCTCTCAGGTTTTTGTGCTTGTGCTTTTGCTTTTGGTGGTTTTGTTTGTTCGTTTTCTTTTTGGCTTTTCATTGTTCCCCGCATGTACTGTTTAGTCTTTTCGATGAAGGTTACCATTCAAAAAAATAAAAAAAATAGAGAGACATTCAAAAAAATAAAAAAAATAGAGAGATTCATATAAGAGAGAGGTAGGGTATTTTCTAGTGTGTTATAGTGGGCATACTTGATTAAGTTTCAAAAGGTTATACTAGCGATAGGACTGGAGATAGCTGCAAAACAGCAGGCCCGTGTTTGAGGCCCTACGCTCTAGCTGGATTCGATATTGGTCAACCCACGCACCACCTTTACCTCAATCAACCTGACCCAACTTACTATTTCTTCCACATGACAACTCAACTCATACCCCAAGCAAGATTTCAGAGTTCCAAGTTAAGATTTCCAACCTGATTATTAAATGGGTCAGGTTAGAATAATATATGTTGTCATCAGACGTCAACCAGACCCCATTGCCAGTCGTAATTCAAATACAGATATCATTAAATAAATCCTTTCTTTAACAACTAAAAGAAGTTCAAACATCAAGGGGTGATAGAATGACCTGATTGTTCCATAACATGCTCATTCACATATTTACAAGTAACAAACACTTCACATTATATCTACAGAGGAGGGATACAAGGAGAATCTGCACAGAATAAGCAACACCACCATACCCCTTCACCTGATCTTCATAATTATCAGATATTCTGGGAGTTTTGAACACTGCTTTACAGCCCTTCAACTTCACCAGCTAAACACTGGAATGTTAGTCCCTTTGTCTCTGAGATGGAACGGCATGCCCACTCGTTTAGCAAGTGCTTTTAAGCCCCAAGGTGTGTCCATCTGTATCAATCTGCCTGATGATATAACTATGTCGATTTGATGGCAAAGCCCCATAAGTGAACCAGATAGAAAACCATAGCCATCTAAGATTTGGAGGAAGTAAAACAACAGTCCGGAAAAGAACAAAGATTCAGGACGGATGATTGAGATCTACCTGTCTGAATAATAATCAGGTCCATCAGATCAACAGCACTGATCAACAGGCCATTGGTGCGATAAGTACAGAGTGCATCAGGATACTTCTGGTCTCAAGAGTGGATTAGTGGAACATAATTCAAATAAAAATCAAACTAGATAGAGGAGAGCAACCAGCCCAAGGTCCAGCCTAAGAGCAATCCAGCACCAACCAGGCTCAACCCAACTGCAAATGCAACGGCACACTTACCAATATCACTTTTCTTTTTTATCATTCTTCTCTTCATCTTATGCACAGCCTTCCTCATCTGCCTTGCCTTCAAAGGCATCCACGGTAATACCGGAAAGAGCATTGATATCTGATGATCTTTGGTTTTGAGCTGCAGAAGGAGGGACTCTAGTTGTAACACCTGTAGCCACTGCTTGTATGCAAACAGATAAGACGCTTGCTTGAAGAAGAGTTTGATTATGTGCTCCTTCTCATTGTAGGCCTGCTGGGCTGCCTTTTCTGCTTCCCTTGCTCGGGTTTGGGAGTGGCAAAGTGCTTCCAACAACTGGGCCTTGCTTTGGTCACTCCCAGAAGTGTGCCTGCTTTCAGTTGGATCCATGATGGTGGAACTGTGGGTGCCACTGCAAATGATTATGGACTTGATTAGGTCGATATACATAAAATGTTGCCAATAACCTTGTAAAGTAAAATAATGTATATTCCATGCACTCAAAAGAAATTAAAGGGAATTTATTATTAATGAAAGATGAAAACCATCTAAGTTGGCCCCCTTCTTTTGGTAGGATAGGTCATGTTTCAAGTATAGAGCAACTCATTGTTGGGCCTAATATTTGGACACTATATGCATGTCGCCTTGCATGTACAAGGGTACACTTAGCAATATATTTCTCATGTTATTCTTTTCATATGAGAAACATGAAAGAAGTGTAGAGAGTGAGAAAAGCCCTTGGAGACTAAAAGAGAGTTCCTGCTACTTGTAGCAGAAAGTTAGAAATCTCAGTTTCCTACTCTCTTTCATCAAGAGAGTGCAAAAGGGGGTTCTTATACGCATGAAAAGGTGATTCTCAACCTAGTGCTTGTTTGACTTTGAGAAAAAAGGCTTCGAAGTCCTATTCTGATGTAGTGGATTTCACTAGAGTCACTATGGCTTTCCTCTGTTAGCTTGACAGGGTTTTCCAAATAAAATTGTTGCATGTGTGCCAGCTGTGGCACGCTTCTCCCTTCTTTATTTTCTTCCTTGCTTTATCATTGTGGTAGTGTGGATTGTCTTGTGTAATTGTTTCAACGCCTGTGTTGAATTCTGAAGTGATTAACATAGAAGGAGAGTTCCACATCTATCTAACACATTAAACTTGGTTAGTGCAAATAAGATTTCCATCTTCACTATAATTTTAAAGGTAAATGGCAGTTTTACTTAAACTTATGCCAGCTGTAAAGGAAAGTTTACACAGGTTTATATGATACCGCATTCCAAAACATGCTCCAAGAGACTGTTCTATCACAAGGGAGGGGGTGGGGGGGAATCAAATCTCTCATGGATTTGAAGTCATTCTCAGCTTGAACCTTTCAACTTCAAGAACAATAATTTACACTGCACATTCTTAGGATACTGTAACTTATAAGCATAGAGAAAGATGGACAAAGCAGCAAGTTTTTACAGGCATCAAAACGCTCAGAAGGGTTAAGATGTTTCCAACCGGAAATAACGATAAAAACATTAGGCTTGATCCACCAACCCAAAATCTGGTCTACACAAAACTAGAAGGAAAAGGAAAACTAACTCAAATGATGTAAACATATCAATCCACCCGTTATTCATTAATGATCAATCGAAAGTAAAGAGAGTGCATGCATATTTCTGATGCCTACAACTCACCCGCATTGGGAAGTAATGGAGCTGGAACACAGAATAAAGAATCTAAAATGATACCTGAAAGATTTCTCAGAATCAAAATATGAGCGATGTATTTCAGTCAAAGGACAATGTTCTCCAGCCACGCTCACAGAAGCAGGACTACCTTGTGCATACTCAAATGGGGTGCAGGGACCAGAATGTAACTTCTGATCTAAAGATGATGCCAAAACTGAATTGCGATCGAAACTTGCGAGACAAGCGAATTGGCCTTTCTGGGCATGCATGGTCTGAGGTGGTGGAAGATCACAGTTCTCAATCTGATATAGAGACTTTTCTGCGACTAAATAAGCCAGTTCATCTCTATCAGCAGTTCGCCACCACGGCTCAGTCCTGTCACTCCATATCCAAGATGACTCCATGTCCAAACAAGTTTTCATTGGTTGATTTGAAATATACAGATCAATGGATTCCCAATCCATTAACTCCTCTTCCTTGCAGTCTTTTTGGTTCCTAACCCATTCACTCATGTCTGCCTTCTGCTGGAGCAACGGTTTGTTGTTACTGTTACCAGCCTTCAGCTCTTGAGCTCTAACTTCAGAATCATGCTTCATACGAGCGACCGACACACTCCGCTGTGGTTCCAACAATGAACCAAAGCTCATATCTGGTTCACTGTAATTATCTTCAGTTGATAGTTGATCCTCCTTATGCTTAGAAGTGGGCATTGTATCGTCATTTCTCGAGCCTTCGAGCTTGCTCAAGGAACTTGATTGTTCATCTGTGAAGTCCTTCTGGTGTGCAAAGCCGGGTTGCAGCTGGAGCCACCACTTTGTGTCGGGTGGTAGATTGGAGTAAGTGGGATTCCAGTTGAAAGGCAAGAAAGTTGCAGGATGATTTGGCACATCTGCTGCATCACCACATGAAGGTTCAGACTGCACTCTAAATGATGGCGATGACTGGCAGCAGGCTAACTTCGGAGCTCTCTTAGCATCTTCTTGTACAAAACACCGGTTTGCAGTACGCTGCCAAGCTGCTCTTGCTTCTGCAGCTGCCATCACAGTATCATCTGCAGAACATGATGCTGAAATAAGAAATATATCCATTGAACAAGACAGGCAAACATGTAAATTAAATTATCCTTGTTAAAAAAGGAGGAGAATAGCGCAAAAGAAATCAGGCACATACATTAATCCAAATTCAAAAAATCCTCATGAAATCAACTTACGTACTTAGCTTCTTTATGCACTCCATAATTCAATTTTTAGGTACTAGAAGAGTTTCTACACTTGTATTGATTGCTCAGTCTAATGAAATGTCAGAACAAAATAAGTACAAGCCTACAACAATGCTAATGGCAGTTAGTTTGAACTTTGAAGAGGTGATGACAGGAAAAGAAGAAAAGAAAGGGAAGGAGTGGTGTGGCAGGAATGAAGTGGAATGTGACTAGTAGAAGACCGCACAAGAGTTTGACAAGGAAATGGTAGATAATTCCGTGACAACTTGGATAGGATGAGTATAAAGAGTTCCATTTCCTTCAGATAGGGAGGCCAGAAACTCTTGGGATCTTTATGAGTAAAAGTCTTGTTCGCATTGTTGCTTCCAACCAATTAGTTCATTTCCCTGTTAGAGTGATATGGAAATTGTTAGCTCTTACTAGAGTTAAAGCATTCTGTTTCGTCGGACAGATAACTTCCAATAAAATAAACTTTGCACTTCCAAATAGTTGTTTTTGTGTTGGTCTATGGAAGATTCAGTGGGTCATTTATTCATTCATCACAGTTCAGCAATTTGGAGTTTCTTCTTGTCATTTGCATATCTTTTCTACTTCCTCTTTTTAAACAGCAT
The DNA here is from genome assembly GCA_012931725.1 of Litsea cubeba. NCBI lineage: Eukaryota > Viridiplantae > Streptophyta > Magnoliopsida > Laurales > Lauraceae > Litsea > Litsea cubeba. The sequence continues at coordinate 17,913,324 of CM022947.1, forward strand.
CTTGCATAAATTCAGAAAGAACAGAAAACACAGAACAAAATGAATCTAACATGCCCCATTTAAAATGATTACAGAATTTGTAATTTGTAAGTACCATCAAGATTCAAGAGCACAAGAATAAGGAAAAAATGGCTAATTAATTAAATACTAGATTTTTAGTAAAACAAGAATGATTACATCTCCTTTCGTAGCTTTTTTGTAATCTATTTGGGTATAATGCCCTCACACCCATTTATTTTTGTTGGATATGTATTTTGTATTCTCCCGGTCTTTTTTATGAAAATTATCCGTTACTGTTCAAAAAATAATAATTAAATACTATATTTTTTTCAACAGTTCCAATCACAATGGAAGTGAGAATTTAAGGCAGAAGTATTTCAGTCAAAACCAAGAACTTTTGGCACCAAAATCAAACCTTGAGACATGGGGAATTGGGAGAAGTCTAAGATTGGGATCAGACGCGATGGGTTCAAACAAAAGGGAAAAACCTAATCTAATCATTTCGTTTAACAAAAACAGTAAATTAAGAACTTCTTTGGGATCTAATCTCTGCACCCTGTACAGACTAAGAGGCTACTTAATTTGGATGAGATCTTGAAGAAAGTTCAGTAAACCTCTACCATTCATACACTGTATTACATGTCAAGAATGCCATGCCCATTTCAAAGATCCACTTAAGGCTTATAATCATACTTCATAATTTACCAGTTGCAGCCAAAACATATAAAGGCTACAATCTCCTCAGAAGAAATTACTATGGATTAATCTGAAAACCCATGTTCACGTGTCATCCAAGAAATCAGCCACCTAAGGATGAAGTTTAGTTGTGCAACTGAAATGGGACTGTTAGACATGAGTGGTCCTCATGACCACATGTGCAACAGTGTTGGGACCCACGGTTTGAGCCCACTAATTTAACTTACTTTCCCCTCCTAGTTTTTGGTTTTACTAAGTTTATCTTGGATTAAATTTTAGTAAGCCCAATCAAATAGGACTCTTGTTGGCTGATTTGAGGGAATTAAGGAAACTCATCTTTATTAGATTTCTTTGATAGGAAGAAATCTCTTTAGGGCTTATCTATATATATGGTTTTCCTGTCCTCTCTCTCTCATCGTACGAGATCTGAAAAGTACCCATTAACTTCACGCATATTGGAGTGGGTGATAAGAGAGATAGAAGAAAACCCCATTTGAGAAAGGTACACTTTTATATTTTAAGATCATAAATTGTTTAATGCATAAATCTAGATCCATAGGTTTGATTTGAATTGCAAACCATATAAGATTTTGCAGGGACGTCATGGTCACATCATTAAGATTGCTGACTTCATCCAACCTAATAACATCATCACTAACTTAGCCTTATCAGATCGATCTAGGGAAAATATCCAAATGAGACCCAAAGCCATAATATGTGTACCCTCAATCATTGAAAACAGGCAAAACTGAATTAAATTTCATGAAATGGATCCTCAGGCTTTCTTCAATAAAAAACACAAACTCCACTCCCATTTCAAACACACTCCACATCACAAGAAAACATCAAAGAACATGATACTTAATTCAACTTTCCACCACAACAATCATCAACAAAATCCCAACCCCACATCCAATCCGACATAACCACCAAGCAAAAGGAAAAAAAAACTCACAATCAAAACTCCAACACACTTCATAAGATCTCCCAAATCACCACAAAATCAACATCCAATTCAAAGAGACCCACCAAATCCACAAAACAAAGTCACAGATCCGAAATTCACCACAACCAGCTCCCAAAACTGATCCGAAATTCACCACAACCAGCTCCCAAAACCAAATCCCACTTAAGATTATGAATAAAACAGAAGCCAATACCAAAACCCAATTGAGATTCATCATGACGACCAATTCAACAAAAAAGAAAAAAACAACTCACATATTATACAAAATCAGGAAAAAAAAAAAGACAACAAAAAAATATTTTACATCATGTTGCAAACGAAGAACAATCAATCATAGAAAAGAAAACCAATCCAAAGAAGTAGAAGAAATATTCAAGAATCTAATAACATAATATGCAATCAGAACACTCAATATTCAGAGTTTGAGATCTGTGAAAGAAACATTACCCCACTAAAAATGAGATCTTTCACAACAGAAAAAGGTGATTAGATTGAATGGATCTGAACCCGAAATAGAACATGAAAACCCGGCGCCATTTATCTCTTCCTGATATCCTAAAACCAGAATCCACGACAGATCGCATGAGACCGGGTGTCAGAATCTTTTAAAGTTCGAAAAAGCTAAATTCTCTTCACCTGTAACTTTAACATGAGACTTCCAAAACTACCCCCGGCAGACAACCTCATAACTGAGTAAAACATGCCGGTCATATTGCCAAATTGCAAGGGCATGTAAGGAGAAAGAAGAGATTCAGGACAGGTGTCGAACAGACGAAGATCTTTTTAAAGCAAGCCTTGGTTAGGAAATGAGGATAGGATGCAAACATTGTTGGGACAGAGAAGTGGGGCCCACTGATGATGTTATACGTGCCGATTGATGAAATTGCCAAAGAGCTGATGGGGAAGGAGGAAAGGTCGTGATTTGGAAGTCCCTCCCTTTTCTCTTATCCATATCTTTGAAAATAGTAATAAATTATGAGGATTTTATTTGGATTGTTTCCTACGAAAATGAGAGACTGAGTCAAGTGCCGACTGCTGACCTCAATCATCCCTCTATTTCCTGAAAATGGAGGGGGGAGAGAATTACATGGGGTGCCCTTGGGCTTCTTGTTAAATGGGTTCAAGTTGCGCTAATTAGTTAATATGATTACAGGCCTGTGGTGAGTGCTAGTGCTTGTGGGACACACCTTAAGTCCCACCAGGACATGGGACAGAGGGTCTAAAGATCTCACTCAATATGGTCCGTGTACGGTGAAGGAGGCTCTTAACATCACCGGCGCCACTTAATCTATGGCCAAGAACCTTTTACGATCCAAAATAAGTGCTATTGCTATGGCCAGTTTTTTCTTTTCTTTTTTTGATAGATGCTTTTTTGTTATTTCTTAATGCATATACATGCTCGTGCTTTAAGCACAATGGTCATGCTATTGTTTCAGTTAACGCATCCCTAATCATCAATTATTAGCGGAATCTGATACATGATTTTGGTGATCGCTATACATGTATTTGAAAGTCTGGGATCCTTACCCTAGAGTGGTGGTGACTAGGATGAGCTATACTTAATGACTAAATAAGATCAATTTTATCTTCTTTAATATAAACTAGTCACATGTGATGATTAACATACAATATGCGGAAGCTTAAACAAATCAATCACCACTACACAAAGATTTATAGTGGTTCGGCCTCAATGCCTACATCCACTACCGGCTTGTGACTCAATACTCCATCGGATTTTCACTAATATGTTTTTCAAAAGGCTAAGCAATAACCTCTACAATATGCTTTCCAAGGATAAGCAATAACCTTACAATGTTGTTTTTCTAAGCTAAACAACAACCTATACACAATGCTTTTCTTAGGCTAAGTAATAACCTTTATACAAGAAATTTCTCTAAAGAAAGTGTTTTCACAAAACACTCTAAGAGATTACAATTTAAGCTCAAATAAAATGCCTCTAAGTAGGCGGATATCAAATTGATAAACTATCTCACACAACACTCAAAGAAATGCAAAGATGTATGCTTATGATGTGTATGTGTGAAAACTTCAATCAAGTTAAAATTAAGTCCAATCAATATTTGCTTAATGCATTTAAAAATTTAAAGCACATAAAAGATTTGATTGAAGTTTAATGTTGTTTTCAAAAATGTTTAACTGATGATCAAATGAATGAAAACAACAAATATGATTCGACTAAGGAAATCAAAACATGTTATGTAAGAAATCAAGGGTTTTAACAAAACATGATTTATAACGTTTTAATACAAAACTTGGTTTGAATCAAAGTGAAAAATCCATCACAATCTAAAACAAAGATTGAATTAAGGTAATGAATTTAACACATCATAGTTTATATGCTAAAAATCATTTACCAATAATTTAGACAAAGCATAAAATATATGATTAATAAAAGGCAAAGCTTACTTGGAGGTTTAACTTCATTAATCCAAGCTTTAGCTTTCCTTAATGACCCTTAGCCTTACTTAGCTTGATCCCCTTTCTTTTGCCTCAAAATACCTTAAGAAGGGCTCCAAAGATCATAAAAAATGACTAAGGAATGAACTCACTTTTATAGAAAAATTATTCAAACGGCTACCTGTCAATCGACCGACAGGTACCGACACCTCAACGATCAAGTCCTAACGGTCAAAAAATTTACCGTTGTACATCTGTCGGTTAACCGACAACCGAACCGACAGTATAAAAATCTGAAATATTGATCTCTCTGGAATTGGAACCGAGAACACATATCGGTTGACCTCGATCCACTTGTCGGTCAGCCGACAGGGACCGACAGCCTTACAAAAAATTCCAATTTTTACATATTTCAAAGTAATTTATTGTGGGGATTTTTGGGCTATTAAACCAAGCTTGAAAACATGATTTTAAATCATTCAAGTGCTTTTAAAATCATGAAAACATAAAAGGCCAAATGAGATTCGAAACTTTAAAACAAATGGCTTGCTTGATTTATGAGTATTTTTTTTTTCAAACTAAAAATGCATCCAATGTTTAAAACCAACACATGTATAAATCATAAGGTTTACAAGATCTAAAACAATGAATGTATAAATCAAGATTTCAAGTTTTTCTAAAATAATGCATGTGTGTGAATTCAAATGATGAATAAAATGAATCGTGCATCCATCAAATTGCAATACACAAAATCCTAACAGTATTAATGTATTGCAAGATCACCACATCTCCAATTCTCTCTATCTTCTTCTTTACAAAATAAAAGCAACTCAACTCACTTAGAAGCGAGGTTATGCCTATGTGACATAGTCTGGAAACAAAATCGGACTTTCTATCTAATGAGATCTAAACAGCAAAAATCGAAGGATTTAGAAAATGCTCAAATAAAGATTAACTCTATCTGAATCAACAATCAAATGAGTAAAGTAGAAGATAGTTTACCCCAAATCAATACCTACTTAAATGTTCTTCAATCATTTGGGAGATAGAAGTGCATAAACAAATAAAGAAAATATTCAAGTGAGAACTAGTTTTCACCTATTACATGAGAACTTTTTTGCAGGGCCCAACTATCAACTCATCCAATCCTAGCAACCAATAGGGAACCCCCTGATGGTCACTAATACCAAGGATTGGCACACATCCGAATGGACTAAACCGTTGGATCGAGGGTTGAATAATTTTTTGAATATGAAGCCATTAAACTTGTGGGCCACAGATGAAGGGGTTAGGGGCATAGGTTTGGGGTCAAACTTGATACTTGGGGTGGTCTCACATAGATCTTTCCATCCTTCCTGGTCCCATCCCAAAATGGGGGCCACAATTGGGCCCACAAAAAAATTCTCATATAATATGTGAGAACTAGTTTATCACCTAAATATTATCCAGCCAACAAATAATTTTATTTAAAGAATAAATATAACAAGGCCAACATGGTAAGTTCATATAGCGCTTTCCAACAAAAAGAGTCATAATCTCTACTAAATCCTAACCATCTATCACACCCCCAAACCGGACTTCCATTAATGTCCTTGAATTTCGGGGCACAACTGGTGTGGGGTCCACAAGAGAAAGCAATTTTCGCCTTGCACCTATGTTTCCCACATGATTTCATGAGTGAGGTGGTGCACAATTTTCCATCACATTTGAATCATATTTTAGCGGAAGCAACAATAATCAATGATATCAAGTAATATAGCATATAAGCACCATGCAAAGTGATAAGATGTCTTGACATCAAGGAAATGAGCCCATCATTAAATCATTATTACCTATTTTAAACTTAACCAAGGCTCACAATGACTAAACCACACAACTAGAAAAAAAAAGGTTGCAAAACTCCAAAGGTCTCAATATATGCCATTTCTCTCAAAAGGAATGTCTACTCAACGTCATCTGGAGCCCACTTGACTAGTTTTGAGGGCGTCACCTCCACCGTCTCAATCTCCGATTCAAAGGGAGAGGCGCTGCCTCCCACAACACAAAGGGTAGCATGTTATAGTAAATAAGCAAATATAAGAACATAATCATGTTGCATCAAATATAGAATTAAATACATGTGGCTCATAAGAATAGCAAGAAATGTGAATAAATATGCATGTTGTGCAATACAGAGATTGACATCATTAAATCATGTGAGACAAGTCCAACAAGTGTAAACTAACAAAGTCTCAATCCACTTGATCTCATCCTCTCAACTGCACGATAAAAGTGAGATGCCCGTGGTGAGAGCTAGATAATATATATAACAAGCGAGGGTTTGGTTATTTTGGTGAATCGTGAAGGATAAACAAGAAGTGGTAAAGTTGTTTCGAGATCTGGATTAAAAGTTTCAGCTTTTCAGGGAAAGACGCCAGCTTGGCAGATTTATTTTTGTTAATAACACATAGTATCATACAGAAATCAAGAGCAACAAGCAGATAGAATCAGAGCGAACATGAACTTCTGAGTACAGCGAAGGAAGATCTGTACTTTTCACATATTAGATTTCCAAGATTTGGGTTTTACTTGTCAAGGGTAGAAGACCTGAAAAGTGAAATCTGAAAGTGGCAAGCCACGCGAAGTTTCAACACATAAAACAGCGTAGCAAGTTTGTAGCAGTATAGCATCTGGTTTGTAACAGCGTAACATCTGGGTTGTAGCAGACCAAGAAAGAGGCAACAATATCAAGGACAGAAATCTTATCAAGGCAAGAGGCAGAGGCAGCGTCAGAACCCTCAAGTACAGACTGCTTGTGTTCATTGTTGCAAGAATCATCCATCTCAGGAGTGCTATAGAATTACAGGTACTTGTTACAAGTGCAATGGTTTTGACCACCTAGTAAAAGATTGCCCGGACAATAAGAATCAGGGCAACAGACCTCCACAACAACCAAGACAGACACCTCAACAAAACCAACAAGTGGATCAGAACCAGCAAAGGCAACCACAACAGCAGCATCAACAGCCTCATCAGTAACTGTAGGACCAAAATGCCCATCCACCTCAGTAGAATAGGAATGTACAACAAGGGAAGCAAAACTCACAGTTTCTTGGACCGACTGTGATTGACAAGGTAAGTAAAGAATTAATCCAGTGCAAGGATGTCCGATAATCACCAAGGGATGACTAGAGGAATTTTCGAATATCGGTTTGGTTTGAGGAGTATGTTTTTAAGCAGATGTGTATGACAGTGTGAAGCCTTCAACCGAATCAAGTATGTTGTTTACAGGCGCATTTCACCGCCGAGTTTGATCAGGGGATATCTCTTTTGCCGAGGTTTCAGCGTAGGGTGTCAGTGTTTTGTTTTGCTCTTTTGAGTTTTTTATTTTTATTTGGTTTAGTTCATTTGAAGGACCAAATGTTCTAAGGGAGGGGAGGATGTAAGACCCCGACCCCCAATTTTCGGGTTTGGTGTTTTCTTAATTGTGGATTTGCTTTTGAGTGAGATTAGTAGTGTTTTGGCTTTGTTTGAGAGTTTGAATAGGTTTTTCATAGCTTTGGAGAATTTTGAGAGTCGTTAACTAAGGCTTGACGCGGGCCGGGGCGCCCGTGTGGCGCGTGTGAACTTTGGGGATTAATCTTGATTTTTGAAATTTTCCAATTTCTATTTATTTTGGCTCATTTCATTGAGTTTAACAACTTTCATGTTTTGTCTATTTGAATTTGAGGCTCAGGAATCGTGTTTTTCAAGAAAATGGCAAAAACGTCTTTTTACACTAAATCTATACCTAAATTTTGAAAATTCCAGAAATTGGGGAAAATATACTTTTTGGAAACTAGATATTTCGACGAACAATTTGGTCTTCTTTGTCATTTTCATTCGGGACTTGCAAATACCAATTTCAGTCACTTGAATCTTGGGGCCCATTGGGACCCACTTACCCAGCTTATAAAAATGAATAGTTCTCTTCCCCGTTTCATTTCCATCTATTTCCTGCAATTTTCTTTCTCAAAGAGGGTTCCTTTTTCCAGCACTTTGTTTCTTCTCTTGAAAACCTCTCCTTTTGAATGCTAAATGGAGATTTGATCTCCCAATCTTCTCCTTCACCTCTCAAGCTTTCCAAGGACACTATTTTCAAGGTTTTTACTCTTCTTCAAGCTCTTCTTATTGGTTCAAGCTTTAAAAAGGTTAGTAATGGATTTTCTTCTTCAAATCTTGGTTTTATGAACCATTTAGAAAGTCTTTTTCATTCATGCAAATGATTTCTTGGATGTTTGCAAATGTTGGATTTTAGTGCTTTGTTCATGGGATATTTTTGGGGGTTTTTGTAGATTGGAGCTAGAGGCTTTAGAGAGACCATTTTGGAGTGATTTATTCCCCATCTTGACCAAGGCAAGTATTTAATTCAGATAATGGGTTGTATGTTATTTGAAGTGATTTATGGTTTTGTCCTTTAAAATGTTGATCTCTCTCTTTTATGTTAACTTCTCTTTTCAATATATGTATGAGTCTTTGAAATGTTTAAATGCTTTGTTATAATCTATCTTTTTCCTAGTATTGTTTCAATGAATCTTCTTTGATTCAGTTTTGGTACAACTCTAATGTTATTGTTCTAGTGAATGAAAAAGCTATGTTTATGTTAGATTTTTGAAAGAATGGAATGATTTAGTGTATGGGATTTTTAATGGAATTTTGTTATGGCAAGGAGAAGCCCAAATGGTTTCAGAGAGAAGCTAGAAATGATAGTGGAAGAAGGGAGGAAAGAAAGATTTGAAATAGTTCAGAAAAATGGGTTTTTCATCAGCTGGTGGTCAGCTGGCGGCTAGCCGACCTGGTGACCGGCGGCTAAACCGCCAGGCGCGGTTACATTTCTCGAGAGCAGATAGTCTGCTCTGAACCCGACGGTCACCCGGCGGCTAGCCGACCTGGTGGCCGACGGCTAACCAAAATTTGACGGATACTTTTCCCGAGAGCTGCATTCAATTGGAGGACTGGCGATCAGCCAGTGGCTCGCCGCCGAACCCCTCAGCGGCTAATCGACAGCTAACCACCAAGGTGACCGAAATCACACAGGAATTTTGTAAATGAGAGAGATTTTGATGTTTGGATTATTGGGGAAAAAATATTAAGTTTTAATACACATTTTACATCCCTAATTGTCGAAGATCTTCAGTGGTACCAAACTTTTATTTATAAAACGACATTAAGGGTACTAAGTGTGTATCGAAACGATCCAATCATCGTACACTACTTCATTCCAAGTTTGCAAATTTGTATGTTTTCTACAAATTGATTTGAAATAGATTTGAATGATTCGCCACAGAAATTTGTATGATTTCTACAAATTGTTTTGAAATAGAATTGAGTGGTTCGCCACATCTGAAAATATCGGTAAGGCTACCCATTTGATTAGCTTGAATTTTTCAGTCTATATTTGTTCAAGATTAATCCCTTTATCGATTTCGGAGATATATTACTATGATTTGATTTGTATCGGTTCAGGTTTTATTTTTGAAAAGCACCACTACGCTTCGGTCACCTGTCGGGCTGATCACCCGGCTTGTGATCTTTAAAATTCTGCCAACTGCAATTTGGACTCTGTTTGTACCAACCATGGCAACGGTTCTGATTTCCGGTCCCACTGGATGTGGCTACGGTTTTGTATTCCGTCCCACTTTAATGTGGCAACGGCTCTGTTTGTTCCGGCCCCACTTGTACGTATGTGGCTACGATTTCTGTGTGCTCTTGTCGTCTTGTTACTTTTGCAATAGGAGAATATAGCATATGTGGTTGCCATCGTTTTAATCATTTTGTCAGATTCCTTGTGATTGCCATTGATTTATTTGATCGTTATTGATTTACTCAATTGCCATTGTTTTTACTGATCGCTATTGTTTCATTAGTTTTATTATACTCTTGAAATTGTTAATGTTTCTAGAATTGTTCTTTTATTTCATCGCTATTTTTGTTTAGGAATTCAAATGTATTTAGAATTGATTTATATTATTTATATAAATTTCTATCATCCTATTATCTGTTTATTTACTTGTCAGACCGTCATGTCTGATACCCTCTTGTTTGGTGCCAGATTTCTCTCCCATTGACTTTTAAATGATTTGAGCAGTGGAGGTTGTTGAGCCGTCGTTGGATGTAAGTGGCTACCCAACGATATCATCTATATGTCGCTTTTGATGCCAGAGTTCGTAACATATTATGGGATAGCATTTTTGTTTAGTTGGATATTTTTGAATGGCTTTTATTAGCCTTTTTATTTGGGATTCTAATGAATAGACTTTTGTAATTTGTAAGTTAAACATATGTGGGAAATAAATTGTCTTGTAACTGCCAGCTCAATGTTTTGATGATTCATGATTTGTATCAGTTTGATTATGAGACTTAATTTGATGGCTTTATGTTAATGGCTGAGCGCGAAACGAAATTCGATGGCCACGGACTCCGAGTCACAACACCACAAAGCTTCCGCGAAATATTCAGTTTGTGTGGAATTTTATAATCCTCACTCACGCGGATCTTGGGGAAATAAAAGTTTTAATTAACTCCAAAATCTCGCACCCCGAAATCGGACTTCTGCAGGGTCTCAGTTTTGGGGTGTGACAGAGATGGTTTTGAATTTGAAGGGGATTCCATTCTTACACCAAAGCTTGCATTATTCCATCACTACTAGCACAATCAAGGCCTAAACCGTGCATGCAACACCTAATTCCACCATATTACCATCTATAATGCAATTAATATGTAATTAATTTCAAACCACTCAAAAGAGCTTGAATTAGGATAATCTAGTGTAGATCAATCATTAATAAGGGAAGCTAGTATGCATGTTATGCAATTATAGATGTTTACTTGCCTCAAGTTAGATCTATTAAAAGGCTCTCTAAGAACTTCAACTCCTCTCAAGATCTCTAGCTATCCTCAATGAGTTCTCGAAGTCTAACCTCAAATAGTTCCCTATACAATAAACAAAGGGAATTGGGAGGGTTTGAATGTAAAATCCCTAGCAAGTGAGTCCCACGATTAAGAAAGGAAAGGGATATGGGAAGGAAAATGATGGTCCAGCAATTTTAAAAACAAAGTTTATAAAACTAAATAAATAATTATATATAATGTATTTATTGTGATAATTTATATAAGAAAGCAAAGAAGATGAGACTTAATATGTAATATGAAGGGAATTTTACCAAATAAATGTTCCTAAACATGTATTAGCCCGTTTTAATCAGAAATATACATAAACACAAAATTCGGTGTTGGTACATGCGTTTTGAACCACTTTACCCCCCAGTGTGCCGAACGACATCGTCATCTTCCGCCACCGTTTCCATCCCTAATCGGTCATATCCCCTTCTTTCTCTATTCCCGCCAGAGCGTCTTCAGTCCAGGTCTAGCCTTTTTCTCTCTTTCTCCCTCTCTGCAAGCCTTCTCCGCTCCCTCCTCTCTCGTTCCCTCTCGCTCTGCATGAGCATCACCTCTCCTTGCTCTCTCTTTCCCTCTTCCTCTCCAACCAGCGATGCTCTCTCATCACCGGAGTTGATGGAGAAAATCTTGTATATGAAAGGGGGTTTCTCTAGCCAAGAAACATGAGAACTTGCATAAACTATCCATTTTTTGTTGTTGTAAGTGCTTGGCAGTGTCCTTGATTTCCTTTAGAAGTTTTGTGTTGAGATTGTCATGCATCCAATGCTCTGTTTGTTTGAAATGGATTTCTAAAACGGGATTTATGGCCATTTGAAATCCAAAACAGGAGCTTTTGGAATGCTTGGGTCTCTATCCTGTAGTTGTTCTTTGCTATTTTTTCTTGTTTGATTGCTTATTTGGATATGGGCCTCGATTTCATCATCTTGATAGTTTGTGGTAGGCATCAATTTTCCCATGTTCTGTTTCTTTAATATGATTGTAACGGGTTTGGAATGCATCCCTGCCTTTCTATGCGATAGTGATTTTTTTGCTCAAATACGTGATAGCAATTTTGGATTGCATTGTTGTTCATTATTTGAAACTGATAAAGATATGGTTGCTATTTGAAACTGATTTTTTACTTGTTTTCTT